>QXVX01009838.1:73470-132487 GCA_013436065.1 Halocynthia aurantium | reverse complement strand
CAGACGGACCGACGATATGATCTGTGGAATAAAAACCACGTTAGCAATACGACAGTCAAAAATTATTCTTTGGCTAGAGTTTACTCGCCTTCTGCATAATAGCATCCACTGAAGTTGGCGTTGATTACGGTCGGATCCCAGCAACATCCTCTTCGTGGAACGCAAGTCGATTCTGTGATGTCTGGATACCCACAGTCAATGCGGTTCGGTATTGCTACAACGCATCTCGTATACTCTAAAAAAAGTATCACTCTACATTTTCATTATGCCCATACATTGCCTTCACCTCAAAATTCATATCATCATCCGTTAAAATATCTTCGAATAATACACTCATTATACTGGTTCAGTTGAACTTACCCTTTGGTTTCCTGCACACATAGCCTCTGTTTTCAAAACAATCGACATCATTCCATGTACCACTCCATGGATACATCTCAACACATTCTTCTCCACTTATACCATTCGGTTCATTATCGTTCCAGTTTAAGTAATCAACGCCGGTGTTATCTTCCCATTTCCAACCGCCTGCATCAGATTTAAATCACAATAAAAATATAGTTGCAGTTCAATTCAATAACACCACTTCAATCGAATAAGGAGGTTTTGCAAGAATTTTTTCCATTAATCCTTCTGATGTTCATAAGCATTGAATAATACAGAAACTGTACGTCATGGGCCTCAACATAAGAAACCCAGAGAAGTGTTACAATACTGTATTCAACTGAGAATGAACGGTGTATCTTACCTAAAATGCCTCCCAAATATAATCCAAATAGATTTTTTGATTTACCAGCAAGTGTCAGGAATGGAAATCATTCCTTAATAGAGACAGTGGTGTATAATAGTGGAAAAATCACATACTGAAACCATCACTAAACAGTCCAATGAAAAGATTATGTGAGGGCGCTCCGTCCAAAGCTGCGATTAGAAATTGAATCTCTGTATCCGAGTGGAAAGAGGCGAGTTTAGCTCCTCGGTTCTCACACTCGTATGCAGCTTCGTACCAGGATCTAGATGCCTCTTCGGTTCTTCCAACCTAAAGTGTGAATTGTTTGATACGCCGCATGGTAGAAAGCAAGAATTGTCTATGAACTTACATTAATATAATAACAATAGTCAGCAAAGCCAACAAATCCCACGTCGCAGTTCCCTTCTTGAAACGGAGGAATATCTGTTGGAATCGGATCCAGTGAGAATTCGCAGACAAACGACATCGGTGTATTGCAAGATACTGCTCCTGTTTGAGTGGCAGTGCTCCAATACCCATTACTAGAAAGATTTCACTTAAAATTACCAAGGCTGCTTTAGTTTTATGAGATTTTCAATAATTGAGTTACCTATCCATGAAAACGCAGCCGCTTCCAATGGTAAGATGTTCGCTGTTGGGTTGGTTCTGGCCCCAGTTAGTGTATGCGACAGGCCATCCATTAGACCAAGCGAAAGTGGTGTTACTTGAAATTTCCGAGTTTGCCTAAAATATCATAACAATTTAGCGATATTATTCACTGGAAAATATCACTCATGCATCATGCATACACCATTCATATAATAGCACAATCGAACAGCTTGCCTCGCTGCCATATAAGCAGAGATAATTTAGTTACTATGTTTGGGTAGTTTTTGTTTCAGTCAAGATTTGTCTCAATTTAAACAGCAGATATTCATGTACAGTATTTATATTAAGCTGTATGAGAATAAATGTTAAAATGATCCCACTGGGTATTGATTTACTTAGTGTACATTTACTGGCAATCAGTCATGCAGTGTCATGGATATTGTTCTCTAATTACTTCAGGTATTATTTTACCTGAATTGAGAATGACAAGCCAGTCCAAATATTCGCAGACTGCGATATTTTATCCCAGAACCAGCTGTGAAGAAGTTCATTCTCAAATACAGTGGCTAGATTCACTAAATAGTTACCTTAAATAAATAATATTGGTTAGTTGAGGTAATTGCTTGGGAGAAAACCTTTTTTTGAAACAGTATTTCCACCTTGATCTCTGCAATAAGAACTTGCTTCATCATAGGTCTTAGGTTCATCTACGAGAAGATAGCAACCACGATCCCAAGAGTAATAACCATTTACACAATTATTCGGACTCGATGTGGAAGGTGGGACAACATAATCATCGGATTTTGCAGTATAACAAAAAAAGGATTTTTGAACAGAACAGTCGCTAACTTTCCATTTTCCTCCGATGTCATTGCTTAAAACCGTTTCGACACAGCCTTGCTGGAAAGAGAGAACGAACGGACAGTGAGTGTGTATGAAAGGCTCATTTTACATGAATTCAAATCCATAACTGTTGAACTAATTGGATTTTAGGACTGGTTTTACTCACATTCAAATTACTTTTGTCTGGCTGACCGATATACCAGTTCGTATAAGTGATCACGGCCTGGTCCATCCAGGCATAACTACCGGTACCACGGTCACTCATGCCGATCCAAAAATTTGCAGAATCTCCATAAAAATAGCTGGTCAGAAAGGCCTGTTAGGATGTCACAAGAATATGTTATTTCAAAAGATATTCATTATGACAATGTCACTAACCCTCAGCCTGGTGGTACTATGGATGCACATCGTATAACTATTCAGTGCAACCGCAGTTACTCTAGACTAGAAACTCAATAAAAACTACCCATTTTTCCGAATAAAGTTAGCTAGATATGTCTGCACCTGTTCATAATCATTGTTGATGACGGCTAATTCTGCCGAGTTATTTCTGCACCATTCCAATGCTTGGTCGAATGCAAGTCTGCTGCTGCCAGAGGAATAGTAACATTTGTTCTTGTTTGCACTGAATCCTATGAAAAGACGATTAACATGATGATTAGATAACTAATGTTCATTTGTTCCTCATGTTCCCCATACCAACCTTCAGGACAATTCCCAGTTGGTGTTTCGGTTGGTAGAACTTCTTGTCCCGAACAGTCTACACATTTTTCACAGATGTATGGTTTTCTTATACCGCAGTTATCATCATTCCACAGTCCAGTGTCTGCACTTATCTCACCGCAATCTGGAATGGAAAAAATAGCTTGCTGGAATAGGTATGCCTTGTTTTATTGGGACTGAACTTTGATTTATACTGACTTGTTTGTTTTTGAACAAATGTCATTTCACACTTAGTAGACTATATTATAAATATGATTATATGCTTTATGTGACTAGCTTTGCTGCTATGGTCAGAAATCAAATACACAAAATCTCAGAGGTGAGGCTGTACTGTACATATGTCATGATAATCGTACCCTCAGTATTAAGGTAATTGTTTGGTTCGCCAGGTGCCCAGTTCACGTAATCCAAAATAGTGTCATCTGCCCAATAAAACGCTCGTCCACCTATGTCCTGAAGTATATATAATGATATATAGTATATAAATGATGTAGTTTTTTATTGCCACGAAACATATGAACACAAATGAATTCTCACCCGTAAGCCAATCCACATAGTACCGGAACTGGTGCCAGCTGCCCTACTTAGAACCATTGTATTTTCGTCTTGACTATGAATCGCAACAAGATGTCCTCCTTTTTCCACGCAAGAATTCTCTGCATATTGCCAACTATTAAGGACATCATCCACAAACAAGTAACATTTTTCCACTCCGTCGCTTGCGGTGTAACGTATCTAAAACATTCCCAAACTCGTTCGAATAACTGTTTCCCATAAATTGACCCTATTCGTAATAATACCCAATTGTCCTCAGTTCCACATTCTGGTGACTCGGTGCCAGCAGGAGGAGGCAGTGTTGGAGGTTCTAATGGGGACCGATTCTTACGGATTTTGCACATCCAGTTTCTAATGGCATCACAGTTCAAATCATTCCATCTGGAAAGGAATACAAGTTGAGAGACGAAGAATAGAATTGAGCAATAAAATGTTATATCATTAGAAGTTTCAATAAACGAGACACACTGGGATGATCCAAGCAGCATGCTTTCAACACATTCTTCTTTACCATTGTGGTCACTGGGTTCTCCCGTAGCCCAGTTTGTATAGCCAACTCCAGTTCCTACACATATCAAAGTGATAACACGAGATGTGAAATAAAGTTGCAATTTGAACTAAAGGTTGAGAATACCTTATCTGAAATCTCTGGGATCGAAAGTATTTTGGATTTGGGACATATTTGCACGTATAAAATGGAACAGCTTGGGGGATGGGACCGAGGTCTAAACATGATATTCATTTACATTTCATGATATAGCTTATACGTGAGAGCTGAATGTAATGTAGTTTTATATGAATTTTTTATACATAATACTATTAGAAAGATAACATATCAGTCTCCACTTACGATTTTATGTTTCAATTAAAAGATTATGTACGACACGATTCTACTATTATCTAAATCTCTTACCGTCAGACCAAGAGTACCCAGAGCTACCAATGGAGTTTAGTCCTGTCCAGAAAGAAACATATGTGAACGTCCCGTATGTGGTGATCAAGGTTCCGAGTTCCGCTTCTTCTTCTGTGCTGTGAATTGACACAAGGTCTGCTCTCTGTGCTCTGCAGTGATCTAAAGCACCTTGCCACGTTGCTCTATCAGTGCGGTTTGTTTTCTCGTTAATCTATGGATAAACATTAGAAAGGAAATAAGATGATTTTATATAAGGAATAAATATGAGAATTATTAATATACCTGGTAACAGTACACCAGATTTTCTGTGCTATACCATCCAGATGCACAATACCCTTCGGTGCTTGGCGTCGTCTTAATCGGCTGAGTGTATCCGACGCGAGGTTTCTCACATGTGAAGAATCGGAGAGCAGTACACATGTCAACTTTCCAAAATCCTAAGAAAAATAATAATACTTTAAAAGTTGACCTTTCAAATCTTGTATAAGAAAGCTGAATGCTAATTAGTGTTCAATATTTTAAATACCTGTTTGGTCATCAATGTAAGTGCATCCCTGAGGATTCCCATTTCCACAATACATCAAGGCACCGGCAAAAACTGGGGTCAAACTGCACCATGGCTGGTCCAACAGAGCAATGGGGTTACTTGCCGTAGTGCATTCATAATACGTTTCACCTTTATAAACGAACGGGAAAGAGCATTTGAGAGTAACGTCTGGTTCTCCATCGCTCCAATGTGTGTATACTATTTCATCTCCACTTTCCCACTGATATATTTGTGCACCGGTTGGGTCATTCTTTGCGGTCATTCCGATCCACGTTGTATAGCCCAGTCCAGCCGGTACAGAAGCAGTTACCTGCAATTGGATCGAAACAAAATGGTAAAACTAAGAAGAATTTGATGAACGTCTATGCCATAATATTTTTAGTTTCCTGTAGTGTTAGTTCGTTAGTAAGCTTCATAAATTCTATCTAGGTCATTGAAGGAATATAGCTTACAAAGGCATGTAGAAATGATTGTTCATTCATGTCATCAACTTGCACAGGCAAAGCGACATTTTCCCGACACAATTGATTAGCATAAGGGTAGGGTTGTCTCTCATCAAAAGCTCGATAACATGATACCCCTGCAAAATATTGTGTTCGTGGTATTCTGTGCTTTTCTTGAGTTATATGTAAATCTCAATTCCTACCAAAAGCAGTCCATCCAACGTCACACCCTTGATCAGTCGGAGGGTATATAGTTGTAATCGGTGGTAAGTGTTGTTTTTCTTTCTTACACAAATATGGAATAGTATATTCACAACTAGCATCATTCCAAAATCCAGAGAAACGATAGATTTGAACGCATTTTTCTCCCTGACATGGAAACAAATTAAAAGTTAGAACAGGTATTCTGCTTCATGATAAAAATATATGCGGGCATGATAGGGCTTTCAGGTTATATTAAAAACAATTCAGTGAACCAATTAATACTTGCTTTGGAATTTGGTTCATTCAGATCCCATTGAGTTATAGTTACAATACTTCCATCACTCCACTGAAAAAAATTAACTTCATCCAAGGCATTTAAACCAATCCATATTTTGTCACCTTTAACTGCAGAAAGAAATCAGTAGCAGGATTAAATAAATGGAATTAAACACACTTCCCCATGAAGTAATCGCGAAACTAATTTCATTTGATTTATATAATCATCTAACATGATTGAACAACGAGGGAATGAATGAAATCGTTCTCTGCGGTCGTCAAAATCGATGCTAGGTCGGCTTGCATGCTTTTGCATGCTGCTCTTGCTTCGGTCCAAGTTTTCACATGGTTGCTTGGTGAAAAGTAGTAGCAGTGTTCGTTCCATGGGTACCAGCCATCAGCGCATCGAAAAGCTTCAAAAAGAATGGGTGTAGAGTTTGAAGGGAGTAGAATATATAATATTAAAATTCATTGTTACTTACCATTGCCATTGAAAATCATCGATTGAGTCGCAGTTGAGTAACTAAGTATAACGGTATACAGTGAGAATTAGATAGAATAACTGTTATGTATTATACATTATGATATTGAACAATGCTGACTCATAATATCAGTAATTAAATGACTAAACTAGGGCTATGGAGGAGGAAAAAGGATGAATTCTGTAATGAGCAGTCAAAAGCCTACTTTTGAATATTGTAATATTCTGCCTAGCAACACTCCCACAAATATTCTCTCGATGAGCCTTCCTTACATGCCACCAGTTTAGTGGGGACATACCCTTTAGCCCCTCATCTTGACTACAATCACATAGGATCACAATTCCAATTTTAGCAATGACTCACTCCAAACTCGTAACTCCATTCCTTGTACTTCCAGCATAGTTATTTCTGCCGTTAATTTTTGTAATATCCACCGAACCGCCATGACGGTTTGTTAATTTTCCAGAGTGAACAGCGGCAAGACATATGGCAGATGTCTGAATATAAGTAAAAATTTGATAGTCGAACTTTTAAAATAAATTAAAATATTTACAATTTCCATACCTCTGTGTATGTATCAGTACCATATACTATTCCGCCGCTTGGATCTTCAATACAACCTCCAGGACAGTTCACAGTTAAGGCTTCATCTTCAAACTCATTTCCTTTATCTGGAACCATATTAAAGTTTAGATCTCCATTCTTTAAATTTCTATAATTTAATTCATACCGGAACAAGTTATCCTCCTGTCAACATAACAACCATTGATTTCGAACTGAAGAATGATCTTCACATTCCAGCTTTGGGGAGAGATACGCAAAAATTTAGTGGAGATGGGTTCTCTGAGTACATCCAAGTAGTTCATGTTTGAAGAGTAAACGCCTGTGAATGCCTGAAACCACAGTACATATTTAGTAAAATGCCGGTCTGTTCTCAATGCACGCCCACACTTGTTGACCCATAGCAATCAAAGATACCACAGCAACAGTATTTGAAAGCAGGGAACATAGGTGTATGAAATTCAAGTAAAAAAAGAAAGGAAAAATGGCCTGGAATAATGTAGCTAGTTTAATATTTTTCAGAATGCTGTTTACAGATGTGTCATGATATTCAACCAATCAATCATTCGGTAGACTGCTAGTGTTTATAATCACCATTCTCTATGTCGGATTAATAATTTCTAGTGGAAAAAAATTTAAATCATTTACATGGTTATTTCCAGCTTGATTTTTATATGTTACGAATGTCTGTCCATTGTCGCTGAATTGAACGTAATACTTGCTCACATAATACTGGGTGTTGGATGAGTAAAGAGTGATACCTGAGACCTGCAAAATATGAAAAAGGAATCCAGTAAACCTAAAGGGTGGTAAGTTTCATGTGAAAATTAGGAAATCAATGGGATTTCACCTTATAGTAACCATCGAATTCAACTTGCACGAATTGAGTTCTTGATTGTGATGTTGATGTCCATCCAGTTGGGATGAAGGCTATTAATGAAAATCATACAGTAAATGTAATTGGTTATTACTATTGCGGCTAAACACAGCACAGGAAACTTACAAGGACATACAGGAACAGCGCAAAAAGCATACCGGACATTCTCGGACATTGTATAACACCATGGTGAGGGTTCACCATCAGGATTGCGACAAAAATTTCCCACTAGTCCCGAATCTGGATAGTTTTGAGGGGTTCTAACGAAACGGGATGAGAGCTGAAATCATCTTTTATGGAATCGACCACTATAATATGACACACCTGTCATGTGAGTGCGGAGATTGAGAAGCCCATGGTTGACAATCAATGCCGTTGACAGTTTTAGAAAGCCATCCTCTGTAACTAGCTCCTTGGTCAGAATCGCTCAATAAACATTCAGCTACATACACAACACAGTGGATGGTGAATAGATCAAGTACAAGACAAGGTCAAATTTAATACAAAATCCCAAGTAACTCAGATTACTCATTCTTCTGAAAATAATTAATCCCACCGAAACATCGATATTTATTCTTGTATAATGCGACCCAACTTTCTGTGCCTAAAAGATCATTAAAAAAATTTCCACCATGTTAAATGTGATGCCAACTTTTTGCGGAAGACCTTGGTAAACAAGGAGGTAACCAAGGAGAAAAATCAGAATAACTGAAGGAAAATGCTGTACCACTTCCTTCCACTTTAACCGTTCATTGATAGCAATAGGCACAAATTAAATCTAGCAAGAACAGGGAGTCAGATGGTTTTTGCAGAATAAATTGTACATTGTTCTCGGTCGCACCAGTCGTAGCAGTCAGAAATTTATTAGTGCAATTCTTCGTAGAATTCTAATATCGCTTACGGTGCTTTTTAGGTAAAAAATCTTGACATAGTATATATGATACATTTGAACCTCAACCGCATCCTGTATTATATATTTTACCTGGATCAACCGGAGCTCTTGATTGCTTGGCATCTCCCGAGGAAGCAGTTATTTTCTCATCAGGTATATATCCTGAGTTCATGCCGATTTTGTATAAGCAGGCTGAAGAATGGAAGGGAAAAAATAAAATTCAATCCATTCTGTTTAGAAACTCTAAACTCACAAGCTTTGCATCCGATGTATTCAAGTCTCATTCCTACTCGATCGAAATAATCCACCGGATGGCACCGTACGTGTCGAGCGATGATTGCACGAGGAAAGAGGTTGGTTACCTGAGTGTCCTGATCTCTGTTTCCTTGAAATAGCTAATGGAAAATATTTCAGTAAGAAAATAGAAGTAATTAAGATTCAGAATCTTCAATAACTTCTCACAATTTGTCCTCCATTTTCATCAGACAAGAATTCCCATCCTACAACCTTTTCTCTTGTATGATCAGGGTCCTGGCTATATGATATTTTAAAGGTTTTAACCCACTGCCGTTCATCCTTCTGATTGTAGCCCGTCCTACCCTATGAGTCGATATCAGAACAATTCATCAGAAAATTACCTAATGAAACTTACTAAAAAACAAATATACATTATCTAATGGTACAAGACCTGTGTGATGATTCCCTTGATTTCTGTGTGAAGGTTAAAGTCAACTTGTAACCATGAAGTTGCCATGTCGTTACTTGCCGGCTCCCAACCACCATGCGCTCCATACTGATAGTCACCTTTTGTAAAATAATAATATTTTTATTACCAATGAGCTTAGTGAGAATATTAAACTTTTAGTAAGTGAAATACCAAGGCTGGTTATGACGATGCTCTCTGGTGTGTTGAGGCGTCCTCTAGTCTCGTTGTAATTATGATTTCTAATGGATGAAGCACTGATGGAAGAGTCTGGCATCACTCCTCCAGATTCGATGCCTAAGTGCCTGGAAGATGGATTAGGGTAGATAAAAACGATTTGCACTAACTATTTGTAATTTGAAACCCTTTCTCACTTGAAGCAGCATGCCTCATTGCTCTTGCACTGGGTGTCAGAAACATCCACGCCAATAATGTTACTGTTGTTTCCCATTTTTTCGCAAATGAAATGCCGGAAACCAGCACAGTTGAGATCATTCCAGAAACCAGTAGCTACATACATTTCCAAGCAATCTTCTTGACCAGAATTGTTGGGCTCACCTGTGAAATATAGATAATTCATCCATGAAATAATTATTCACATTATTGAAAATACAATGAGCAAAAGCTATGGGAAATATCATATGAGAAACTTAAGAGCAGACCTGAATTCCAATTGACATAATTGAAAGGTGTGTCATCAGACCATGACCAGCCTCCATCTACCACATCAACGATATCATCTTGAAAAGAAAGCTTGTCTGATCCACCGATCCATAAGTTTGCAATGTAAGGTAGCTCCCCCGTTGTCACTGAAGAGACATAAATGGCATCAGATAAAGATTTGGGACTTGGCACCAGTGTTGCTGATAAATTGCTCAGCACCTGCAATAAATTCATTTTCTTTTGGAGAGTTAATGGCTGCAAGATCCCCACCATCTTTTTGACACTGAAAACGTGCATCATTCCATGTTCTCGTTTGTTCAACATTGACCTGAAAATAATTTATGGATTCATGGAATCATTACAAGCGACACTGCAAACCGTTCTTCTTCTAATATACTTACACACCTTGTAACATTTTTCACTTAGTGGATCAGAAAACCATCCATCGCCACCACATTTTCTGAAATCGCCATCTACTATTCAGTAAAATAATAACAAAGTTTATTTTGTTGCAAAGTATTCAGCTCTATATTTGAGAATTCACATATAAATTTATGCTACCTGGTGTCTCAGGAGTGACTTCAGTCTGTGGGATTGGAACTAAATTTGAAAGTTTTAAACAGAATTAATCTAGGTTGAAATACACTGTAAAACATGAACGCCTACTTTTTCCTTTCTTGCAGACGAAGGTGTGATATGAATTACAAGAATCTCCGATCCAAACCGCAGAATCTTCACGTGCATAAACACACTGTGCAGAGGTAGCAGGAGTACCACTTTGCCAGTTGTTGAAATCAGTATCAGTGTAAGGAGTACCATCAGTCCAGACAAACGTTGTTGTGCCCGTGTTCTTCAAGCCTATCCAGCTATCAGATTGCAAGTGACCTCCACAGAATCAAAAATTAATATTATATATCAATGCCACTATACAAAAGATACAGTCTGTGCCATATGTACCTTCAATAAATGATAACTCATCAGCATCCAAAATGCTAGTAAGATGTGACGACATAGATGTACAATAGGTTTCTGCTCCGGACTGACTGTTTTCCGCGCCACCAAAGAAATAGCAATTTTCCTTGAACAATCTCCAGTCAGTATCACATTTTCCATCGACTGAACAAAGACATAAATTCGTTATTAGCTACTTAATGAACAGAATGATATATCTCGTATTTAATGAATGATTTACTTGTAACTACAGAAGAGGTTGGTAGTTGTGATCCTTCAGGAAGCTCGCAAATATATTGTCGTTCATGGAAGCAACTTGACGTCTCCCAATTGTAGCTGGTTTTTCCAGTGTATATGGCCATGCAGTCGTCTCGACCTTAGAAACGAGCGAGAAATATTAAATCATGTTTCAGAATTATACCAAATAAATGATAAATACAAATAAGACCTGGATGATAACGTGGCATATTGAGGTCCCAGAACTTCGGATCGATAGCAGTATTGTCCCACCATTTGTAAATATCATCATGACCGATGTCTGATCCACCAATCCAAATTTCCTGTGCCCCAGAATTATAATACTGTTCCAAAACGCCGGCAAGATATTGCTGTTGCTTATCACTGTGGATGATGGATTATTCGTTGGTGATGAATAGAAAACAGAAGAACTTAGTTGACCATAAAGACAACAGTTATGCTCACGATTCTATCTTCAAAAGTCCTGCACCATTCAGCTGGCATTTCTCATTAGCGCTGGTCCAAGTCTCTCCTCTATTAGGATTGACAATGAATTCATAACATTTGTCAGCTAACAACATCCATCCAGTTGGGCAGAAACCTACAAGAACAAGAACAGTCGATACTTGATAATCTTCATTCAACTACTGTGAACAAACTTAAATACAGTATTCCATATGGATTTTTACCCTTTGGCCCCTTCTCGCAAACAAATGGATGTTCATTCGAGCACTTCATCTGGTTCCACTTGTACTGGAGTGCTATGTTCATTTCACAGCAAGTACTTCCTGTGTACAAAGTACTGTGTACAAAAGAAAAGAGTTGAACATATTTATATTTCAAATGTTTTTTAAGTGTCTAGGTCCATTTTACTCAGTGAAGGACTGTCCAGAAGCTAGTTGGCTGTATTTTACATTAGCATCAGCAGCATTGCTCCAAGTGAGTGTTCCAGGTGTAGCCTGCCATAGAGAAAAAAAATAATGGATAATAAATATAGACTGCAGGATTGTCATATTCCAAAGTGACCATCCAGTAAAGCACAAATAGATGGACAGTGTAGATTTTTTCATCAAAACAGGACCTTTAAATTAACAAAAGCACTAAATGTAAAGTTACTATTGACTCACTGTATCTGAGAGACCTATCCAGTGATTTTTTCCTAAAATAAGGGATGAAACAAAGGTTTGCTCATCACTTGATGTTATAGCAGTCAATTCCCCTCCTTCAGCTCTGAATTAGAATGAAATAGAATAACAACCTCAGACCGCAGTACAATTATTCCATGTAAATTTGTGTATATCAAGAAATACCTGCACACTGCCCTTGCTTCAGCCCATTGCTGTTCAGCTGAGTACACTTTATAACATCTGTTGCTGTGGAATATCCAACCATCCGGGCAAGATATAATTTCACCTTTGAATCATGTTCGAAGGTAATGAGCAGCTGCTAAAAAGGTTTTGAAGGATAAGCACACAAACCTTTTGATTTCTTGCAGATAAAATTGTTATTTGCATCGCAGCTCTTATCATTCCATTGTCCTCTGTATAATGGTAAATCGATCCAGACCTCGACACAGTCTTCCTCCCCGGTGTTACTTGGCTCTCCAAACTTCCAGTTACTAGGACAGCAATTTACTAAATTACGAGTCACAAGAATATGCCTACAGAAAAACAATAATAACTCACGCAACTTCTGTTGTCAGTTCGCTTCCGTCGTTCCACTGATAGGTTCCTTCCAAAGCATGATCGGTTAGTCCTATCCACCAGTTACTTCCATCAAAGACAACAATTTTTTGCGTGACCCATGACTGGAATATTAACACATACATCAATGTATTGCAACACAGTTATTGAAAGTTCTATACATAACTAATACTAACTCGCTGATCCGCAGTTTCAAATATTGCAAGTTCTCCACCATTGGATTGACACCAAGACTCTGCCGCTATCCAAGTATCTCTCTTGTCAGCTCCATTTATTTGACGTGAGAAGTACCAGCAGTAGTTATCATATTCCGTCCAACCAGTTGAACAAGTGTCTTGTGCTCTACCTGTGTAATGAATAAAAATATATATATAGTTCAAAATTAAGCGCGAATCTAAGAATATATACTGTATCTGAGAAACCGTGAAAAAATTATATCCTAAATACTTACCATAACTAACGGAATGAACCATTAAAATTGCAGTTACAGTAATTAATTTTAAAACAAAATCCATATTGATTGCAGTAAGCAAAATATAAGATATACTATGCTGTGAAAATAAAGATACTCATGCTAACACTGAATGGCAGATAGGAATCAAAAATTCCTGGAAAGGAATCTTATCATCCTTTTTTGTATCTGTTTCACATTGTCCAATGAACAGTAAAACCATAATAAGGGATTGAAAAGTGACATCTAAGTCACTCTAATCACTGGAGATACTCCACTGGGGTGAATTGCCAACTGATCGATGTGACCTCAAAATTAAGAAAATGCGGAAAGTAAATTAATTAATGACTAGCATACAATGCAGTACCATCCACCAGCAATGAGCTCGCCTGTTACGCATGTTTGCATGCACATAAGAGGTATGTGCAAGTAAACATCTAAAATACAAGACAAAACATGAATGCAATGATATTTTGGTATCCAATGTATATTCTTTGTATTGAATATCTAGGACAAAGTCTGAAACATCATGTTCTCCATGAAACAAACATTTTGCAAAAAGTCTTTCAAATGTTTTATGGAACACTAGTGGATGGACATTGCAATGGGTTTAGGAACCTGGAAGCAGAGATTGAGTATAACATGATTCAGTTATAGGAGAACTTGTCAAAGGAATAAATATTATAAGAATTTCATTGTCCATCGCATAGAGTAAATAATACTACCATTATAGTAATACTTCATTCAACTTGTGTATTCCGGCCATACATACAAGACCACAACTGCAGGTTTTTTTAAGTGGTTTTCAGAGCAACCCCACAAATCCAAGGTCAACAAAATAGTATGGAAACAATAAGTCTGAATCTAAAATGTAATCCAAGCTCAAAATCGATTAAAACGAACAATTTTTAAGGAAACTTGGCAAAATTTATTGTGGTCACTCATGATTCAAGTTACCTTTAATTTATAGCGGACTTTCATGATTAAGTTTGCTTAATATGTCCTGCGGTTGCAAGCATATATATTTGTACACTATCACACGTTGCAAGACCAAAGCAAACATGTTTGTTTTACTTCGGCGATAGGTGAGAGTTAATAATTGACAATTGAAATCAAAGAAGACAAAATGGTACTCTGATCACCAACATGATGCAGTACTAGGCTGCATGAGGAACATCGCACTTCTTAACCACTATGCTAACACAGCACGTTATTACATAACATCTAAGCATGTCAATACTTCTCGAAGATATCCCGAAGTATTCGAATTTGATGACAGGAATTTTATTATTACATAAAAATAACTTAGATTGCACATGCTTGAGTTAATCACGATAGAGATTTTGTGAAGAAAGCGTAATTGTATTCTGGAAAGCAATTTCACAATATTTTTGGTTCAAACACTTGTTGGGGAAGATAAAAAAAATCAATTTAATTAAGAAAGAAATTCGTAAAGCAAACAGTGAAAACTGGCAATATTACCAAGGAATTACATTCACTTGATTTGACATATGTGATTAAAATACTGCATGGATATTTATATTGGTGTAATGAAGCCTGTTCGGAACGTAGTAGGGAATGATTCTGCTACTGCATAGGAGCATTAAATCGGCGAATCCTGGGATATAAAAATATTAGTAATGCTCTATGCTGCCCATCTTAAAATACCATGCGTTTAGTCATATGGAAAACTTACTTTTCCTAAAGACATGACCGGATTGTCAAACCCTGCAGTGTCAACAGAAGATACATTTGGGTTACTGATACCAGCCGACTTTGAATTGCTCTTTGATTTAAATGAAGGAGGTGAAGGCATGCTAGGGAAGTCTGGCATCTTTCCTCCCTTTCGACAGTATAAAGCTATGCCAAGAATGGCAAATAGGGCAACAACTCCTATCACAATTCCAGCTATGGCACCTCCGGAAATACCACTGCCACCAACTGGTTCAGGCCCTTCTGGTTGATAATCTAGAAAAATTCAAAAATCGAACTATTTAGAGTGTTTTTATACTGGTTAGCTTTGATATAAATATTCCAAAGGTTCAAATTTGATGAACATTTGCATCATTATTATATTAATATCTGAATAAAAGCAAGATAGAGACTGGAACGGACAATCATTATGGATGTGGGATGAAACCACTTCACTTTTGAAGTGTATTCTAGTTAACCAGGAATCCATGTTGATCAAACTTTTGAAGTTATCGATGTCATCAATTTCAAATATAACAAGTAAGATTTCACCTTCAGGATAGAAGCATCCAGAAAAGTTGGCATTGACTGTTGTCAAGTCCCAGCAGCATCCTCTTCTGTAACACATAGGAGAATCGATACCGACATAACCACAGTCTTTGCGCAAGTTCATCGGAACGATCCCGCATTTTGATAGTGCTGTAGTAAAATGAGTTTGAATTTAATTAGAGTTTAACAATTTGATGAATTTAAATCAGAGGTGTGCAACCTTGTAGCACTCAGGGACCAAAAAAAAAGCTTTGGTTTCCTTTCAAATCAAATAAATCAGCTTTAGGGACGCTTCGCGATTCATATAACATAAAAAACAGTGGCACTGAATTCCTGTTACGGGCCGTACTCTATTCAAAAACTGCAGCTTCCCGCAGGCCGCACAAATTCGGTTGGCGGGCCACAGATTGCACACTTCTGATTTAAATCATTAGATTTAATTCTATTCTATTTTCAAACATACATTTGTGTTTTTTACAAACAAATCCTCTTCCTTGGAAGCAATCTGCATCATTCCATTGCCCATCCCATGGATACATCTCTACACAAACTTCTCCTTTCTCAACTCCGTTCGGCTCACCTGGAACCCAGTTCAAATAATCAACAGCGGATCCATCGGACCATCTCCAACCACCTGGAAAGCAATAATTTTTTATGCCAATTGTGATTCCTGTGAAGCAATCAATGGTGAATGAATGGATTTGATTCCGTTCTGAAAACAAATAAATACTTACTGAATCCATCATGTGTCAGTCCTATCCAAAGGTTATGTGAACCTCCCTCTATCATTCGAATTACAGCTAACGCTTCGTCTTCACTGTGGAAACTTGCCAGTTCACCTCCACGTGTTTGACATTCATATTGTGCCTCCCACCAAGAACGGGTTCGTACGGTAAACTGGCCTTTCTAAAAAGTTCAAATGAATAAAAACAAATGACAGAATTGGAAAGTAAGGAAAATAGTGAAACCAAAGAAAGGCCTACCTCCACATAATAGCAGGAAGTGCCATATCCAATGAATTCAGGATCGCATGCACCTTCTCCGGGATCCGGCGTAGTGGGAACGGGAATCAGATTCTGTTTGCAAACGTACGGAAGTTTTGAACTGCATGATTTTCCAGATTGACCAATAATGTCAGAAAGAATGCCCCACCCTCCATCACTATTGACAGAAACAGATAATATAATTTGCTGATTTTGTTCATTAAGATATTGCTACTTTTCACATCATACAAACCTGTTCATCATACCACATCCAGAAAGCTGAGATACAATTTCGGTACTGGGTTCACCAGTTCCCCAATTGGTGTAGTAAATTGGCCAACCATCCGACCAAGAGAATGTTGTTTCTGTCAAAGTGGCTGGAGTGTTGGAATCATCCCCTAGGTCTGGTGTTGAAACCTAGAATATTACATTTGAGCCATAAGTTTATCACCCACACACTAGTTAACAAACTTATATATATATTAAAATGCCTAATATTGCAGTTAAGTATAAAAGAGGATCACAATACCACTGTGGAGAATTGAAGCCCGATCCACAAAGAACTTCCACTGCTTATATCTCTCCAGAACCAACTTTTCAACAGATTATTTTCATATGACTGTGTTATGCTTGCAAGGTCAATTCCAGGTCCTATGTTTCAAAGATGCCATTTGACACAATTAAAGCGCTGGAATATATGTAAAAACTACAAAAATATCAGTGCATATCACTGACAAACAAGGACCTTCATTCTGGCATGCAGCTCTAGCATCACTCCATGTTTCTGATACGTCTACTAGTTTGAAACAAGCATCGCCATATAGTCTGTATCCACTAGGACAGCTGTCAGGAGAGGATGTGACGGGTGGCATTGGATTGCTATCAGACAGTGGAGCAGAACATATGAAAGCGTGTGGTGCCTCGCAGTCACCGTCATCCCATTTCCCAAGATTATCAGAATTGGGGTTCATTCTTACACATGCATCCTAAATCAAGGATATCTTTCTAATTAAAGTATTGAAAAACCAGCAACACTTAACACTTTAATTTTACATAATAGAAGTCCGGTTGTCCACTTCCCCAGTTCGTGTAATAAATAGGAGATTCGTCCACCCACAGGAAGGGACCATAGTAAAAATTTCTGAGTCCATTCCATGTCCATCTGCCTATACTGAACTCAAGGCTGCTTACGTAAGCCTGAAAAGTGTAATCAATCATTCAAACAATCAATTAAAATTTAGGGGTAAATAAGAAACAAACATTTGTACTGTTTTTACCTGTTCATACTGATTGGTGATGGAAGCTAGTGTTGCAGAGTTGTTTTTGCACCATTCCTGAGCATTATACCAAGATAGCTGCTGACCTGCTTCTATTCCTGCAGCCATCCAGCATTTGTTTCCATAATGACTGAATCCTTTAAAACTCAACCACATTAAAACAAGAACTGCTCTCCAATGCTGCAGCTATAGCAACTTCTTGATATAATCATCAAATCTTGAAAGCTTTACCTGCAGGACATTCACCAATTGGGATTGGTGTTGGTTTTACTGTATTGGATTGAGCTCCAAGGAATTTCTCACATACATAAGCTTGCATAAGACCACAGTTATTATCGTTCCAATTTCCACCATCAGCATTCATTTCAATACAACCTAGAAATACAGTGCAGTCAATCAATCAGCTATATTCTTGTTACACTATTTATCACAAAAAAAGGTACCTTCGCTTTCCAAATAATCGTTCGGTTCTCCCGGAGCCCAGTTAACGTAATCCAATACAGATTCATCAGACCACATGAATTGTCTTTCAGCAACATCCTATATAACACAGAAAGGTTGTTTACAAATTATTACTGTATTACAACTATAAGGTCTTTCTATGTAAAATAACGGAGCTATTGAACTTACTCTTAGACCTATCCAAAAAGCTCCACTGTTAGATTGAGCCATTCTACTCAATAAAAATGATTTCTCATCTGCATCATGGATAGCAACAAGATGTCCGCCATACTTAGTACAGTTAGTTTCTGCTGTTGCCCATCCACGAAGCTGATCCGATTGGAACAAATAGCATTTGTCTGACCCATCTTGTGTCTGATACCTTATCTATCAGATTTGCATAAAAAACAATTATTGATATATTTTTGATTCATATATACATATAGAATACAACGCTAACCCATGCAGCATCTGTCCCACACTCTGTAGATTCCTGACCTTGAGGAGGAGGTATTGTGGGTGGTGCGGATGGAGTCACACCCTTTTTAATCTTGCAAACCCAATTTCTGACAGCATCACAGTTCAAGTCATTCCACCTGCACAAAAATAGGAAGAGATGCGTTGAACGTATAGTGATGGTATCCTAATGTGAGATGAAAGACTTACTGGGAACCATATGTGAGCATGCTTTCAACACAGTTTTCCATGTTGTTATGGTCGTTTGGTTCACCAACACTCCAGTTATCATATATGACTGGTGTACCTGGTGATGAACATTACAATGTGATGAGAGGAATATTCAGTTGCATTATTATAATACGGATGAACCTCCGTTGTCAGACATTTCTGTGTTGATTATCAGTTCTTCTCCAGATAAACCGGTACATAGTAATTATTGAATTATTCATTTTCCTGTGTCTTTAAAGCAACATGTGCTCTCATTAACTTCTGTTCAATACATATTTAAGTTCAAAGGAGAGATTTATTGAAAGGCAGTGCTTACAGTAAATGGGTATCCATTATTTTGTCCAAAATCAATAGGCTACCGGGCTATGCGTTACCAGAATATCTGTGATGTAGTTGTAAAATTTCGGGAGGTTCAAATGCCCTTATTCAACATCGTTGTAATCTTACCATCGCTCCACTGGTAGCCAACATCTGGATTCATGTCACTGAGACCCAGCCAGAAAGATGAGTAGGAGTATACTGCAGTTTGAACAATGAAATCGAAAATTATACTCTCCTCTGTGTAGCTGTGAATAGATACAAGGTCAGCCCCTTGAGTACGGCAGAAATTAACTGCATTTTGCCATCCCAAACGTTGACCGCGATCAGCTTTTTCATTTATCTGTTGAAAAAAATGATTAAAATGTATATTTTCTCATTATCGGGCGTCATAAAAGCATATTAGGAATGAGGAAATGAAGTAAGGTTGAATATCTCTAACCGGGCACCTTGTCATCCTGTAATTCCTGTGGACCTGCTCACCTCCATTGTTTATTGAATTTGGTACTGAAGTACTAAAATCTATTTATCTGCAGTTAAATGTTTTAGTGATACGACATGTTTAATTCCATGTATTAAGCTGTTTTTAATTATTTCTGGTGTTATCCATGAGACCAAGAGGTGCGGGGGGGGGTACAACAATAACAACAATAAAAATCTTGCTTGAAGCCTTAATAGTGATATATTTTCCTGTTACAAGCTTTTTACTACTTTTATTAACACATCAATATGTTTGTTGAATGGGCAGGCAAGATATGAGCCGAATATAGAGCACAGGGGTTGGTTTCCTTCGGGGTAAATTTCTGTTTCCAGCAATTATCTGTGGTTCCCTTACCGTTCGAATTTTGATTTCCCACATTTTCTGTGGTCCAGCAGTAGCCAAGTCCCAAGGTTACCCGATTGAAGAGGTACAAAATCCAATACAATGCTTGGACTTGAAACTGTGAATTATCAATCTTAATACCTGATAACAATATGCAGTAGTTTCATTTCCATACCACCCAGGAGCACAATATCCCGATGTGCTCGGTGTTGTATAAGATGGCTGAGTGTATCCGACTCTGTCTTTCTCACAAACATAGTACTTAATATATATGCACAAATCCAAGTGCCAAAATCCTATTCATGAAAGAATTATGGAATCAAATATTTCTAGAAAGAAATAGCACTCATATATGAAACCTTACCAGTTTTATCATTCAAGTAAGTACAGCCTTGAGCATTGTCATTGCCACAATAGACCAGTCTACCTCTCCACTCTGCATCTATGCTGCACCAGGGTTGATCTAATAGTGCGATAGGGTTTTCGACTGTTGTACACTCGTAGTATGTCACATCGTTATAGACAAATGGGAAGGTGCATTCGAGTAAGGCCTCTGAAAATTCGTTCATGTTAAAGTTATAAAAAATGTATTAAAATACAACAATAAAATTTATTCATTGAATCAATTCTGTTACCTGGTTCTCCAACATCCCAATGTGTGTAGGAAACAGCTTCAGTTGAACTCTTCCAATCAAAATACTGGCCACCAAGATCTTCAGTGTGGGCAGAAAGTCCTATCCATGCAGTGTATCCCAGATTGGATGGGAGAGACGAAGTCACCTGTGTGAGCATGTGCATAATAGCAAATACACTTCTCGATATGAGAGTATTTTATGGAAGACACACTCATACACTTACAAGGCCATGAACGAAAGCTTGTTCGTAATCATCGTGTATGCTGACCAAACGACCACCACGTTCTTCACAGTGATGATTGGCATATGGTTGTGCAAACTCATCAGAACTCACAAAATAACAGGATGATCCTGCATGATATACAAAAACGCATTCAGTTATTTCATCAGATCGAGGAATAAACCTTTAATTACTGTGAATATAGGGCATTAACTAAAGCCAGCAATATCCATCACCCTATTTTTCACCACTTGTAAATAAAAAAGGGCTTTCTCTAACATTCCCATCAAATGAGAATTGCGTCCGGGTATTCATTTAATCGGACAAGTGATTCCAGCAATGGACATCAAATATATACATTTGTCTTTCAGTATTCGAGTATGACAATATATCCCTCTTCTTGAAAACGTAAAAAACATAGAACAGAGCAATAAAATGATTATTACCGAAGGCACTCCAGCCAGGCTCGCATCCGGCATCGGTTGGTGGAAATATCGTCGTGAGAGGGGCAAGAAATTCTTTCGACCTTTTGCAAATGTATGGTTGGGGACGATCACAAGCCTTGTCATTCCAGTATCCGTAAAATCTATAGAATTCAACACATTTTTCTTTCTGCAAAGTAAAAAAAATACTAAATCAATTACTACTATAAGATCTTAGTGATGATGACAACGTGAGTGTTGAGATGGATAGTAATTCGAATTAGAACTGTCTACTCCTCAAATTAAACACACACCGGATCGTTCGGCTCACGAAAAAACCATTTAGTCATTGTCACCGGGCTTCCGTCTGCCCAGAGGAAGTAATTAGGTATTTCCAAATCGGACATTCCAATCCAAGCATCGTCACCTCGGTCTAAATGCATTAGTTGATCATTCCCTTTCCAATCATCCTATCTGTTAAAAAGCCTACTTACCCATTTGAACAAGCATCGACTCCACGAAATCGTTTTCTCCCGTTGACAGGATAGATACAAGATCTGCTCCCAAACCTAAACAATCTGCTCGAGATTCTTGCCAAGTTTTTTCAACATCTGCGGATAGATTCCATGTGATAGTAGGATCTACAATGAAGATTATTAACAAATATTCTAAGTAATGCTCACTCTTAGGGGAGAAATAATAGCAGTAGTCATTCCACGATCTCCAGCCTTCTTCACATCTTAAAGCTAACGAAATAAAAAAGTTAGGTATGAGAGTTTAGTGATGTGAGTAGAACACTTAGACAATTTAACTGAACTCACTGTTTCCCTGGAAAGAAAACGATGCGTGATAAATACCATACCTGAAGAAAACAAAATTAAAAATAAATATGGGAATAAAAACAACCTTGCACTTTGAAAGGCAAATGGAAAATAAAGTATATTGAATTCTGAATAATCTTATTGAAGATTTTATTGGCATATATGAAGCTTATGCCATTGAGCAGATCAATAATTGTAAGAGAATAACATATTTCAAATAACTTCTTGGTGACATGGCTTATTCGAAACTTGCTACACTCAGTATTATGTCTTGTATAAAACACTTACGACTCAGAAGTGACGCCATTTTGATAACTTCCGACATACGAATTCTTCCCCTCTCGTATGGTGACAGTAATCACGCCACCGATACCGTCATTTGCTCTTCCGGCATGAATAGCAGAAAGACACAATGATGAATGCTGGAGAAGTTATTGAAAAATTCCTATTAATTTTCTGGCAAATTTGAATATTGGCTCCATCGCTTACCAATGTGTAAACATCAGTTCCATAAACAGGTTTGAAACTGGTATCTTCCAAGCATCCAGACGGACAAGAGACAGTAAAATAGTCTTCATCTTCGAACGTTTGGCCCAACTCTAGATAATTTTAAAAATAAATTACAACGATATATGAAAATCAATTCGATAAATAGTACTATAGAATATCTGACTATCAATATCAAATACCTGAACATGTTATCCTTCTGTCAGCATAGCAACCATTTATTTCAAATCTTAACACAAGCACATTTTGCCAGGTCTTTGGTGCAATGCGAAGGAATTTTGTTGTCACCGGTTCCCTCAGTATGTCCATGTACTCTGTTTTGACTCCATCCAAACCAACAAAAACCTAACGGAAAGTCATTCTTTAAAATTCATCTTCAGAGATTCGTTAATTTCACATAAAGGCAATGACTGCACTTCTCACTTTATCAGAACCATCTGCATTCGGGTAGATCTTAAATAAGTGACCGTCGTCGCTGGTCCAAATAACATAGCTGTTAACGTAACCACCGGTGTTGTCTCCGTCGTATAAAGTTATTGCACTAACCTAAAATATCAGTAACACAAATTTGGTTTACTGATATGATTACTAACAGCGCATGATCAAACTAGTGAATGAAAACGAACTTTATAAAACTCTTGGAATTCAACTTGAACATATTGAGAGGATGAAGGAGATGTCGGTTGCCAACCAGATGGAATGTAATCTAACGACAAAAATGTAGGCATATCAAATGAAAATGAAGTTCGTACTGTAGACACACATTCAGAATATAAATTCCATATACATACTTGGGCAGATTGGAATGGTGCACGATTCCGACTGCACAGTTGAATCCGTTGTGTAACACCAAGGTCCTCCTGGCCTGCCATCCGGATTCCTGCAGAAGTCGCCTATCAAACCAGCATCTGGATAATTTTGTGATATTCTGGAGTAAACAAGTAAGGCTTATAAAACTTCAAAAAAATAACAATAATGAAGATATCTATGTTGAGACGGGACTATTTAATTTTCTACTTTCATTTTACCTCTATTTCTTATATATCAGTGGTATTTTCTCAGTCATTTAGGAAGAAGTTACGATAAGTCAAGGGCTCTTAGGATACTGAGAGAACTAACTGCTTTGTTGAACTACAATCTGTGATATATGTATGTGTGCATAGTGTCTAGTATTTTGAAGTGTCACTATATGTTTATTGTTCAATGGATTTACTAGTAAAATATTAATTGTCTCAAGAGTAAGGTAAGTATGAATGGATTAGCTATATCATAAAAACAATCATTTTAGTGAAATCCAACATACTCAGAGTGGGGATGAGGTGACTGAATGTTCCAAGGCTGACAGTCCCTTCCTCCAGATGTTTTGGATATCCAACCTCGATAATCTCTACCTTTGTCATCAGAAGAGGACAAGCACTGTGCTGAAGGTGGATGTATTATATTTCGGAGGGCTAAATCTATATTTCAAATTAATTCTTTGTTATGCTCAGGTCGAGCCATACTTACAGGAATCTACAGGAGCCCTGCTTTGTTTTGCTTCATTTCCTGGTTTCTCTGATGACGCGGTAATCTTGTTGTCGGGGATATATCCCGAGTTCATACCAATCTTGTACAAACATGCTATTCGGAAATGGTAAAACAGAGTTTAGACCAATCAGATCGTACTGTTTTGGGACAAGAAATGTTATTTAGGACAGATGATGAAACAATATAGCTTTCAGTATTAGAGAAATAGTTTTCGTGGGAGGTGGTGATCGTCACTGAATTAAGCTAAATATTTACAAACATACAATATTTATCACCCTTTGGTGCATGTTTTCTAATGAAAAACATACAAATGGTTGATTGTTGAATATGAAATAGCAGCTGTACTAGGCACAGTGTAAATATTGTCTCATAAAATAGATACATAAGTAAATATATCTGCCAAAATAGATATATGTATAATAAATGTCATCAAAATCAAAGGCATACATGCTCTGCAGCCTATGTATTCCAGGCGCAGAGCTCTTCTGTCTCTGTACTCCAGGGGATGGCATCGTACATGACGTGCTATGATTGGACGAGGGAAAAAATTCGTCACCATCGTGTTCTGGTCATTATTTCCATCAAAAATCTAAAGGCATGCAGAGCTCCATCATTTTCATACATTATCGCCACCAATTAACAGAGTGGAAATATCAAGTGATGAAAATGAAATGACTATCTCATACCATTTGTTTCCCGCCCCCATCAGATATGAATTCCCAAGAGCTAGGATTAGACTTGTCTTGTGAGTATGAGACTTTGTATGATGTTGTCCACTGCATCTCTTCAAATTGCAACATACCATTTCTACCCTGTATTAGTTTGAGAAAGTAAGATGCACATATCCACAGTATCTCTAATATATCTTTCAAAAGAGCATAAATTGTAAATACCTGAGTGATAATAGCCTTTAATTCATAGGGAACTGGAAAATCAACTTGCAGATACGGATTAGGATCGCTATCAGTCGGTTCCCAGGCACCATGTCCTGATCCTACATAAATTTGGTTTTGCACTGCACAGAAACGAACAAAGATCGTTTTTGAATGCTTAAATAAAAACTATCTCTAATAGAAAACAACTTTCAAAAACAGTTTACACAAGAAACTCACAATCAAATATTAAAACATCAGCTGGAGTGTTAAGTCTTCCTCTAGTTGCATTGAACCACATATCTTTTTCTGTTGATGCTGAGAAAGCCGAATCTGGGATTATGCCGCGATATTCACATCCGGCATGTCTAACAGATCAAAAAATGACAAATTAAATAGGATGAAAATAGTACCAAAAAGTGCTAATATAAATTTGATAAAACATACTTGAAACAACAAGCTTCATTGCTTTTACAATTGCTGTCAGCCACATCAACTCCTACTTGATTATCGTTATTTCCTAATTTTTCACAGATTGCACCAAGATAAGTTTCACATTTCACGTCATTCCATTTGCCATCCACCAACCACATCTGGACACATTCCTCTTGGTCCTCGTTGTTAGGCTCACCTGATTTATCAATGTGGGTTATCTTTGTGTTGAACTAATCTCGAAATATTCATCATACCAGACGCCCAGTTAATGAAATTGAATGGAGATCCATCCGCCCATCGCCAACCCTCGTCAGCAATAATATCGAAGTTATGTAGGTCATTTGCACCAAGCCAAAACCGAATTTCTGATAGAACAGGTTGGCCTAACACTGAATGGAATAATAACATTAACCTGAATGGTGAATAAATTCAATAGAACTTATTCAAATAAAAATTGATCATATTCAAAAATTGATAAATGGATCTTTTATCGTTGGACAATACAATTTAATACTATTTGTTAATATTCTTCAATTCAAGTGACTTGTTTTCAGATATGAGAATGATTATAGCGAATAATGCGATTGGCATTCTTTACCATTAAGGAAGGATTGTTCGTTTGGAGAATTGACACTTGCTAAATCACCACCTTCGGACTGGCACTTGTATCTAGCATCTTGCCAATGTCTGAGTTCTAGGTTCACCTGTACACAAACAACCATTTCATGATTATATCTTCGATCGAATTTTTAAACTCTTCTGTGATGAATGTATCATTTAGATTATAATAATACTAGATAAAAACCTTGTAACATTTGTTGCTCTGCGGGTCTGATATCCATCCATTACCACCACATTTCTCATAATCTGGCCCTGATTTGCATTAGGATAATTCAAGAGAATCAATTTTACAATACAAATGTGCCTACAAAACTGAATCAGAAGTACAGTACCTGCAGTAGGTGGTGACAGGGTAACAGTATCAGTTGGTACTGAGAAGAAAAGTTGTTAATAAATGGCAAGCTACAGATAGCAAAAATTCAAAGTACATTATATAAATATAAAGAGTATACGACATACTTTCATATTTTTTGCAGATGAAAGAAAACATTTCTGTGCACGAATCATCCTGCCAATAGCCAGCTTCATCAGTGGTTAAGCAGTCTCCACTAGGATTTGGATCTGATGGTATTAAGTTAGCAAAATCATAAGTTTCTCCATCCGACCAGATATAACTCGATCCTTGCCTTTTCAATCCAATCCAGCTTCTGTCTTGTACATGACCTGTGTTAGAACACAGAATATAGTATCATATATACAGTAGGTTCCCACTTCATGTCCTGGATAGGTTCTTGTGAAGCAAGACCAAGTAAAACGACATTAAACTAATCACTTTTGCCATAGGCCTAACAATATAAACAGTGTATGTATAGCGGCCCTTGTAACAGGAATGAATTTCGCCAGGCAAGAATTGCACACAGCAAGTCTTACCACCACTCAACTCGAAACTAAATGATAACAAATATGGCATGCTAGCAGTAGCACTCGCAAAGCTCTTTCGTACAGCATACTTCTTATTTTACATTTTTTAAAAAGAAACAACTTTATTCGGGTACCTGCTTATCATGAAAAATAAAATGCAGATCAAATTTGTCCGAGAAAATACACCAGCGAGCTAGGACAAAGGCTAGGAGGATCAGTAAGAAAGCAAAGATTCTTACCGACAATGAAAGATAGTTCATCTTCATCTAGTATACTGACAAGCTGAGCACCTTTCCCTTTGCAAGAATTATCAGCATTCGACTGTGAATTCTCTTGTTCTCCAAAATAATAACAGTGCTGTTTAAAATGTCTCCAGCCATCCTCACACTTTCCCTGTACTTTATAATTAAATCAAAACTTAATTTCAAGTGTTCCTATGTCAAATGTTTACGTCGAATTAAGCATACAAACTATAGATCCTGTAGTTGCCAAAGGTTTTCCTTCTTTAATTTCACAAATGTAACCAAGTCTCAAGAAACATTCTGCTACCTCCCAGTTATTGTTAGGTTTGCCAGTATAAAGGGTAACACAGTCATCACTACCTGCAGAAATAAATTCAAATCTCGTGTTGAAACCTACATGAAGTCTAGTGCACAAACTTTCCTAACCTTGCACTGTTTTTGGCATATTATTGCCCCAGTAAGCTGTCTGTATGGATGATTTGTCCCACCAACGAAGATCGTCATCGTGCCCGATATCTGATGCACCGAGCCATATTTCCTTTTGATTTATTATGTTGTATCCTTGCAGGACAGAGCCAATGAATACTTGCTCATTTTCACTGCAGAATAATCCTAATATCAGTATTCAAGAAGAACATGGTTTAAAACAACCGCACCTTTCAATTTTCAATAGTCCGGCTCCTATATACTGGCAATTTCTGTTCGCATCTGTCCATGTTGCTGAATGACTCGGATTACGCACGATTTCATAACACTTCCCTTCATTAAACAGCCAATTCGGTGGACACTCAGCTGTGTAATTGTTAAAATACTTCAATAACCACGGGTAAAGTTCTTTTATAAATCATCTATCCAGAAGAGAAAAGATAAATGAGCAGCATACCTTTCAAACCACGCTCGCATACATATGGTCTTTCATTAGAACATTTCCCCACCGTCCATTTCCCTGCGAATTGACCATTGATTTCAACGCAAGAACTACCGAGATACTCGATTCTAAAAGCCAAGTTTAGCACAATAATCGGATGGAGATAATCAATGGAGTCATAACACGTGAAGGAACACAACACATAAAAAAATGACTCACGGGTTTGGTGGCTGGCCAGTCCCCCAATTGTCATATGTAAAATCTGTCACCATATCACTCCATGCCCATGACCCAGCATTACCCTAGAGAAATTCAGTAAAGTATTGCACTACATAGGAAGTATTAGTTTATAGAGAAGAAAAATTTGCTCACAGTGTCAGAAAGGCCAATCCAGAACTGACCATCACTGTACTGTGCTGTCAAACTCTCTACAACCGACTCCTCTGTGGATGATTGGATGGCAACTAGTTCAGCATCATGAAATCTAATTGAAAATACCAATCAAAACCATAAGTATTCTTATCTAATGTGAACTGAGTATGTTGTTTACTTGCACGCTTGATCAGCATCAAACCACTCTGTCACTGAACTTGGGAAAACTTGGTAGCATCTGTTTTGTGCTCCATCATTGCGCATTTGCCATCCATCCGGACATTGTGCTACCGATCCTTAGTAAAACGATTGAAAATTCCATTGATCTATTTGTTGGTTTACTGATTCACATTAGAAAGGCATAGCATAGACATAACTATTTTACCAGGAAAACGCTTGCACACAAAAGATCTTTCATTATCACAAAAATTGTCATTCCACTTTTGATTATAAGGAGTTCTCTCTATCCAAACTTCAACACAATGCTCTTGATTTGAGTTGTTAGGCTCATTTATTCTCCAGTTTCTAATGAGATAAAATGGATGAATAACCCGGGCTACACATTCGCATTTCATGTATACTCACACAACTTCTGGATCAAGATTATTCCCGTCACACCAAACAAAATTAGCTTCCTGCTTAAGGTCATTTAATCCTATCCACCATCTACTTGAACCCTTCAGCTGCAAATTTTTTTTTACTACCCAGTCCTTGAAAAAGAAATCTTTTTTGTAACACAGAAAAGCTAGCAACGAGAATACAACACATTATTTCACAGTAAATTAACATAACAGTTGTAAACTTACCCGTTCTTCCAGTGTCAAAAAACTAACTAAATGTGCATCATTTTTTTGGCACCAGGAATCGGCATTTGACCAGGTAAGTTTGTTCTCTAGAGAAGAAAAATAATAACACATGCCATTGTTCAGGCTCCACCCAGTTGGACATGTTTCCTGTGCATAACCTGTAACGACACCGAGAATTTTTCTTAATAATGGTAATTTCTTCAAATACTTCTTACATTACTGAGTTGGAAGTATTCACCTGATTTATAGATGACTGCTAAGACCAGAAAGGTGTGTTTCAATAGATGAAACATCATCTTCTTTCCAACTAAATTAAAATTTTACTACTCCTAAATGTTTTCTTTTCACCTTCACAAAATATGTGTTGGAATCAATAGCAAGGTGTAGAATGTAGATGATACCTCTATCTGCTTTAATTAAAGACCCAAAGGCTTAAACTACTGCTACTGTCAATGTTGGTAAAACAATGTCAGCCAAGTACTGCCTTGATCTGAGCTAACAAATCCGTTGGAGAATTGTTATTAATTTTTTGCATTATGCAAACAAGAGTTTAGTCAAAGCCTAAACTATTGTTTGCAGAGTTAGATAACACATATGCAGTACCATTTTTCCAGCAATCGTTAATCATGTCATCATAAATCTTCTACATTTAATTTTTTCATAGAAATTGATGATTAACTGTATTATGCAAGAGATTTACAACCTATGATGAAATTAGAGAAAGGAATAAAAAATAAAATGGATAGATGATGGTCTGTTTGCGGATAACAATACATAGATCCCTGTATAATAATGCTCACTTACAAAAAATCTAAACTGTTATTTGTTATGTAAGATATAACAAGCGTCATTCAAAATCAGGCATGTGATGAAACAATTTTGCAATCAGATAAAAGCTTATGGAAATCTCTAATACTGTATCATTAAAACCTCAATGCTGTGCGATTTAAGAAACCCTATTGTGTAATTTTTAAGATGTCCAAGAAAATTCTTCAAATCAAACGTGGATACCGGTTGGTATAGTTTTATTTTACAATCTAATGCTAATCTAACTGCACAGATAAAGCATAAAAGTAAATAAAACAACATGAAGGAAAGGAGAACACATTCTTCAGTGATACAGGAATAGTGCATGCTAATGTTTGAAACTCAAAATACCTCAAAATAACATAAGATTGTATCTAAATTACTAAACATAAAAGGAACAGAATTTGAGTACGTTCAGTACTACGAGGGAATGGTATATGCATGGTGACTGAAGCTACAAGTATTTTTGCATCAGTGAATATGAAATTGTCTTTGGCTTCAACTAAGTCTAAATTGTTTTAGAATGTTGAGGATTACTAAAAAGAACGACTGTATTAGCACCAAACGGGAAATATACAGCAAACAATACTGACGAATCTACAAAAAGAGATAATTATACAATACAGTGAAAAATAAGCCAACAAAACTATGCAGTTGGAGAACACAATGCACCATTAGAGTTTTGCTAAAAACCCATATGCTAAAGAACATAAAAAGGTATTCCAAAGAAGGATGACTTCGTTTTCACAATGACTCAGATGGCAATTCGAAAACAGTGGTAAACTGAAACTCTTCAAATCTGACACATCTATGGTCCAGCAGTACTTGAGAGTGAAAGCCATTTTTCACACCATATATATTGGAGAAAGCTGCGGTTCAATACAATTGCTCCTGGTTATGTATAATATGACCAAAAAGGGTCAAATACACATTCACACAGTTTAATTATGCAATATTATACCCTTAATTTAATGAGAATATACAATACACGCACTACATACACCCAATAAAATCAAGTACAGATTCTGGAATATCCCAGCTGTGGTTTACCATTGAAATCAAGACATGAGATCAACAGAGAACCTTCTCTAGTCACCATTGTTTTAATATAAAAAACTGAACCTCAAGCAAAATCTTCACATATACATATGTGACATAATAACCACTGATCTCCCCATTAGATCCATGTCTTCTGGATTTGTTCTTCGAGTTATGACAACTATTTATCTACCACATTACAAACTTCACCCTTACAAAAGCATTTACCTTATTAGTTACCTCAAACCCCAAGCTTGGCTGCAGTTTGAACAGGGAAAACTTATACGGGAAGTTTTGTACGGAATGGACAACATTTAAGAGCAACAAAATTTTACTAATTTGAATACTTATTGCTTAGTCTTGGCGGCTTTACACATGTTTTCTGCCACTTGAAGAACGTAGGTAATGTCTGGACGCTTGTCTGGATCAGGACAGATACATACGGATACCAGACTCCGTAGCTGAAATGGCAATATGGCAGTGTTACTATGCATTCGACAATTCAATATACAACTGTTGTCTTACCTCATCTGAATATATATCAGCGGGCAGTGGAGGGTACTCGCAACTTTCAATTTTTTTACACAGTGCGTATAGATTCATCTTGTCTCCGTAAAATGGAGATTGCAATGCAGCCATCTCGTACAAAAGACAACCAAGTGACCAGATGTCAGACTTGAAATTGTAACCGTTCTCGTGGATTCTTTCTGGAGACATGTAGTACGGTGTTCCCACTGATATAATAATACCAGATTTTAGCCATTCCATTGTTCTATATTATATCATATTGATATTGACCTTCCCGTATATGGTAGTGAAAAATTAGGTACTAAAAATGTAGCTCATTCAGAGATGAGAATAAGTATTGGAGGGTGCTGCCAGCAAGCAAGGGACAAATACATAACAAGCGTGACAAACACGTATAATACAATGGAGTATGGAGAATCCATCCACTCATTTTCGGAATATATTATTTAATTCTTAATAAAATCTCTTCGAACTTCAGGGTCTATGCTATACAGAGGGATCGGTATATAAATAGCAAGTTGATTTTCAGCAAGAACTTACCTAAACTTTGTGCAAAGCTTGTTTTTGAAGAAAAGTACCGCCCTAAACCTAGGTCTCCCAGCTTCACGATGCCTTGAGCAGTGATGAAGACGTTGGCAGGCTTTATATCTCGATGCATTACTCTAATAGAAAACATCACCGTGTTAACAATAGTAATCTCTGAAGCTAATACACGAAGTACATTAACATTCTTTATCTTTGTAAGCCAACCTTCGTGAATGCATGTGATCGACAGCATACGCGAGCTGAACAAAGTATTTCCATATAGTTCTCTCTGGTATTAACCTTCGTTGGTTTTTGAAATGCTGAAAATAAGAAGAGATAGATATTATGTGTGATGTATGAGTTTCATATGGATGAAGTATCTTAACTCATTGTACATTAACAGAGTGACTTGGCCTATCCCAGGCTAGCCTTTAACACAAAAATCCCTTGAGCCGCTTAAAGTATATATCCGCATTTTTATTTTTACATCAACCCTGAGCAGGATGTGATCCTTGCCGGCAACTGAAACACGGATCAGGTTTTCTAAGTTTATGCATTATTTTGGGATGCATCTGGACCTCCGTGCCAAATTTAGTGAAGATCCGTTGAGAATTGGTGACTTTGTACCACGACTAACAAATAAACAAACTTTTGCTTTTAAGATAAAGATAGCATTAAGTTTGAGCAATTTTTTTCACGCCTGATATTCAGGCTAGATACTCTGGAACTAGATAAAAACAATCCCTTGTCTTGTAGACATTCCTGGGCTATGAGTTGGGTATGCTAGATATGTAGAATAACACTTACTTTGATCATTCTGCTGAGATCACCAGCATCGGCTAATTCAAGCACAATATTAAGTTCGTTGTCCTCAATGAAAGAGGCAAGATATCTGATAACGTTTTCATGATTCAGTTGCTATTGAACATGGAAGTGAAATAGTTAATGCAACTAGAAAATAACATGGGCATGAGGCTGTGGAGTCGAATCCAACTCCTCGAATCGTATATTAATCGTTATGCAATTCCGATATTAATCAGAAGCATACAAAATACATGGCATAAAATCACTGCCAACGTAAATCATTCTACTTTATAGCTCCTTATCCTGGTAGATTTTGGATATAAAGGCTATAAATTTATTAAAGATGTTACAAACAATAAGTAACATTGATCGTATAGGTATATACTACAGATATACAGTAGAACCTCACAGTTCTACATACTGAGCTAGTATTACAATTCACTCGTATTATGAGGCAATTTTTCCCATTGATATTAATGGAAAACTAATTAATTCGTTCCAGCCCCTAAAATCCACGCAAAATGCCTTTTTCAAGTTAATTTTTAAACAGAAAACATGCAGTTAGGATCAAAATAACAATACATGTGTACATGTAAGGGCTGGCTTCGCTTGGTGGGAGGAGCGCGGTGAATTAAGCACATGCTATTTTCAATCACCGACACTTACTTTCANACATTAAGTAACATTGATCGTATAGGTATACTACAGATATATAGTAGGACCTCACAGTACGAGTTTAAATCCTTCCCATACTGAGCTAGTATTACAATTCACTTGTATTATAAAGCAATTTTTCCGGTTGATATTAATGGAAAACTAATTACTTCGTTCCAGCCCCTAAAATCCACTCACAATGCCTTTTTCAAGATAATTTTTAAACAGAAAACGCGCAGTTAGGATTAAAATAACAATGCATGTGTACATGTAAGGGTTGGCTGCGCTTGGTGGGAGGGGTTAGGTGAATTAAGCACGTGCTATTTTCAATCACCGACACTTACTTTCAGTAAATCGATTTCTTTTATGCAGTCTTGCCTCGCTTTTGCATCCATCATATCGAATATCTGCAATAAAAATGCAACATATCAAGTACCAGAATCCGACCTGCGATCAGTAATTGTCATTGATAGAACGCACCTTAACTTTTTTGAGAGCTGTTGATTTGTTATCCATAAGATAGATTGCTTTATAAACTTCGCTGAACTGACCACGGCCGATTTTTCTTTCGATGTGATAGTTGCCGAGATAACTGTAACCTAAGTCTGGCTTAACGCCAGCCATTACGTTTTCATTCATTTGGAGACCAATAACGGGCTAACCTAACAAAAAACGGAAAATATGGTAAAGATCTAACAAAGAGAAATTCGACTTACGAGCAGTTTTCGCTTGATATCGTTAAGGATAGATAGTTAAAGATATAGCGATCTTTCAAGTACAATATAAACAGTTAATGCCATTATTCTGCTAGTTATTCCATTATTTATGAAGGATTCGCTGTAACCACCTACTTCGACTAACAATCCGAATACTAAAACAAATATTTCATGTGGTTATTCATGCGTATTTACAACTGTGGTTCCGTGACAAGAGTATCATAGATAATACCCCTTAATAACTCGGTCCTAACCCTTTAGTTTACTGTGAATATGAGGCTTATGCATAGATTCCTTATGAAATTCTACATTTATTGATGTGTCATATATAGTGGGACGGCAATTGGTCCGCGAGTTATTAAGGGTTGTTCAACGCGGGGTCACTTGTTACGACCGACCCGAAATAGGTATTCGAGATTCGAAATAGGATTTATTCAGGGTTAACCTCAATCAATCGACCCAATTTTTTCAAGGAATGTTATTTCAGATATTACGTCTCATATGTGCTAATTTCAGCGTGATTGAATCATTGAAAGTTCATTCATAAGCGTGGATTGTACTTAGCCATCTAGCGGTTGGAAGTTTTTAATTCACTTAACGGTTATAAATGATCCAATAGCGACAACTAGCGGTTGGAAATATTTACTCCACCTACGCTTATGAATGGACTTCTAATAATCCAATCACGCTAAAATTATTACATATGAGGCGTAATACCTGAAATAACATTCCTTAAAAACATTGGGTCGATTGATTGAGGTTAATCTAGTAAAAATCTATTTTGAAACTAGCATACCTATTTCGGATAGGCCCCAACGACTGACCCCGCGTTGAATACCCCTTCATAATTCGCGGACCAATTGCCGCTTCACTATATACGACACCCCAATGAATGCAGAATTTCATAGTAAATCCATACATATAAGACTCATATGCACAGCAAACTAACGGAAGCCGTTATCCTCTTTTTAAGTTGAGGTTAAGTAACTGGAAGGTTTTTTGACTCGAAAGGAGGATAACGGCTCCTGTTAGTTTGCTTCTGAGAATGTTGGTTTATGTATTACGTCTCATATGTGCTAATCTCAGCGCGATTAAATCATCAGAAGCTCATTTATAGGCGGTGAAATAAAAATTCCAATTCATTTATAGACATTAATCGAAGTGAAAAATTCCAACCGCTAGATGTCGCTGATGGATCATTTACAACCGTTAAGCTAAGTAAAAACTTCAAACCGCTAGATGGCTAAGTACAATCAACGCTTATAATAAACTTCTAATGATCTAATCACGCTAAAATTTACACACATGAGACGTTATACACGAACCAACATTTCCTGAAAATAATGAATCGATTAATTCGGGCTAACCCCGAAAAAATCTATTTCGAAACTCGGATACCTATTTCAGGTCGGCCGTAACGACTGACCCTGCGTTGAACAACCAATTGCTGTCCGACTATATACGACACGCCAATGTATGCAGAATTTCATAGTAAATCCATACATATAAGACTCATATACACAGCAAACTAACGGGAGCCGTTATCCTCTTTTTAAGTAGAGGTTAAGTAACTGGAAGGTTTTTTGACTTAAAAAGAGGATAACGGCTCCCGTTAGTATGCTGTGCATATCAGGCTTATATGTATAGATTCGTTATGAAATTCTTTATTCATTGATGTTTCATATGTAGTAGGACGACAATTGGTCCGCTAGTTATTAAGAGTTGTTCAACGTGGGGTCACTTGCTACGGCTGACCATAAAATAGGTATTCTAGTTTTGAAATATATTTTATCGGGGTTACCCTAAATAAATCTCCCCAATTTTTCAGATAATGTTGGTTTGTGTATTACGTCTCATATGTGCTAATTTCAGCGCGATTGAATCATCAGAAGCTCATTTATAGGCGGTGAAATAAAAATTCCAATTCATTCATAGACATTAGGCGAAGTAAAAAATTTCAACCGCTAGATGTCGCTGATAGATTATTTATAACCGTTATGTGAAATAAAAACTTCCAACCGCTAGATGGCTAAGTAGAATCAACGTTTATAAATGGACTTCCAATGACCCAATCACGTTGAAATTAGCACAATTTTTCAAGAAATGTGAGTTTATGTATTACGTCTGATATGTGCTAAATTTAGCGTGATTGGTTTGGATCATTAAAAGTTCATTTATAAGCGTTTATAGATCAGTAACACGGACCGATTCATTCTAACTTTAATAAACCGGCGGCAAGAAACTTTGACGGCTCACGTAGCCCAGGTCTTCCTGGGCCCTAGATTCATGTACCTATCTTGAATTTCATGACCAATCAGCTGCCTGTTATCGAAACTTTACACATTCATTTCAGTTGATTGTATTATCAACTCAATTCATTTCTAGTTTCAAACGAACTAAAACACATGTTCAACTCTTTTCTATTGTTTGTCTTCTAACTTCAGTTTCTAGAAGAAAAATGTGTGTAGCTTGCAAGAAGATAACGATTTCCATTTGATGTAAAAAAGTTTCCGCATACCTTCCTCTGATTTAGTCTTTTCTTCCTTCTCTTTTAATTCTTTATTACGGTATGCTTCCTTGGAATATTTGCACTGAGGAAGTCCACAGCCACAAGTAAATTGTTTACATTTGACATCCCAAAATCGATCTCCGTAATCAAATCTAAATATAAATAGGTGAATGGATAAAAAGCACTTCCTTCCATAGAATAAGCATTATAAGCTCTATACCCAAGCTCTTCCCCTGCCTTGATTTCCCTTGTCGAAAAGTAGGCGAGTCTGGGAAACCTGATATCACGGTGATCAACATACACTCGAATAGGCAAGAGATTCGGATTGCATAGATGGTTGATGAATCGAGATACGTTTCCATAGTAACGAGCGTCGATACAAAAATATTCACCGTCCTGAAGGTTCAAAACATATGAACAATTTCACATATTTGCATAGCCAGTCATAAGCAGAAATCTTCTGTAAATTAGAAAACGAATTCAACCTTATTCTCAAGATCAAAAAGATAAGAATCGTCTTCGCGAATATCTGCTTCCGCATCAGAGATAACTTCTCCTACATATTCACACACGAAAGCACCTCTTGGTATAGTATCAAGAGTTCTTACGCTCCAACCCATCCCCCGGGTTCTATGAACTTGCAGGTTGTATCTAAGCAAATGTAAAATATTGTGGTAATCAAACATATTTATCAAAGTCTCATAAATAAATTGAAATTCTCTTACTGTAATCCTTTCTGTACAATACGGTTTCGACATGTCGGAGGACAGAAACACATCTTACTGCATTCAAACACTAGCGAAGGTTCAAGCATGTCAAATTCGGGAACAAGCAGACCTTCCTCATCATACCAACACTTTTCACTTAGGCAACAGCATATGCAAGTGTCGTTCATACAGCGATTGAAACACTGACAAAACTGGAATAGACAAAAATGACTCATTGAACTTTGAGTTATATTACTGTATTTATGTTTATAAATTTCCACCTGTGAAGTAGTCACTGGTTCAGTCATGATCGTTTCTTTGGAAGTATGAACGTTTGCTGTAACATAGTGAAATCCCTCCGGGGGATCGGTGGGGCAAACTGAATCGTCGACTGAATTCACACAAGACACTGGCAACTGAAGAGACATGCTATCGATAAGACACGAAAAGAAAGAGTCAAATTGCAGAAGACCTACATTTTCAAATCCTCTTGAAATATCTGCACATATAACTCTATCTCTACTGGAATCTATCGGAGTGTGGCGATCAGAAATCGTTTTATTAATTTTGATGTGACACTGTAGGAGCAGATACGATGTAGAATTGGCAGCAGAACACTAAAAATAGGAAGAGGTTAACGGAAAGATTATGTGATAAATCTCTATCAACAACGAGTTTCAACTAACATCAGCTGCGGTGCTGGAGTCATTATTTCTTATTGTGGGATCGGCACCCCAGCACAGCAGGCATACAATACAGCTAGTATGATTTCGTCGGGCAGCAATGTGAAGGGCTGTGTCGCCATGATTATTTTGCTGAAAATCAAAAATTAACATAACATAACGGCGAGAAACTTTATTTATCTTAAGAATTTTTACGTGGTTCATGTCACAGTGTTTCCTTAGACACATCATAACAATGTCAAGACTTCCAGAAAGAGCAGCCCAGTGCAAGCAAATGTTTCCTTCCTAAATAAAAATCAGTAAATAATGATTATAACTAAGAAAACTATTATTATTGGGTTTTAGGCAGTGGTAGGATTTAACCAGTTCATTCACACTTCACATCTCTAAATTTTTGTTGCTGTTGGAATAAATTAAGAAAAATACGCAGCATATAATGCATTAGACAAGGGAAAATTTTGATTTGAAACCAAATTTTTAAATTAATTTTAAAACAAACAACTTATAGTAACCAGTGCGAACTGGTTGGATCCAACCACCGGTTCTAGGTGATTTCAATACTGAGCTATACTTCGATTCAGATGTCATATTTTTAGGTAAAAATTAGACTTATGTACCAATATATACAGTACATATATCCTTTCAACAAAGAAAATTACCGCGTCAGCTTTATTAATATCTGCCGAGAAATGTTCAAGATATTTAGTAGCAGCTATCTGCCCGTGTTCTGCCGCCCAAGTGATAGGAGTCCAGCCACCCTTGTCAGGCATATTGATCAAGTCGGTGCAGTAACGCATTAGGGCGGAGATCGACGTGATCCGTCCATTTTTGCAAGAATAATGAAAAGTTGTCAGTCCTGGTATTGGGAATTAAATGGTTGCAAACAGAGATATTCAAATCAAATCTAGAGAATGATAAATAAACCTTCATTATCTTCATGCTTGATTTCAGCTCCGCGAGAAATCAAATAATCAATGATATCCACCCTTTCAATCTCTGCGGCATAGAACTGTTGACAAGATATGAAACGATTATTATCAATATTGAGGTTCAAATTGAAAGCAAGATCTTCCATAAAGCATCGAGAAAACATTTACCAATGCAGTTTTACCAAATACATCTTTCTGATTAATATTAACGCCAGCTAAACAAAAAAGATAAACAGCAGCAAGTTTTCCATAGCCAGCAGCTTTATTGAGAATAGTTGGTGATTTGAACATGTTTTTGATATCGCACTCTTCCGCTTCACAGAGTGCACCAATGACCTTAAATAATAAACAGCATTTATCTACTTGAAGTTACAACTAGGTTCCTAAGTTGATTATCTCAAAATAAGCAGTATAGGTGTTTTGTTTTCATAAATTGTTTGAAATTATCTTTAGTACCACCACTCATGTTAGCTTATACAACAGAAAAATACTATGAGTGTAACAGTTGAATTTACACTGGAAATTTCATACTATGTTCATATTTTTTGAAATAAAGTATCTGAAGTAGTAACTTAATCTAGAATATTAAAAAATTCACCAAGTTTGCCGATTTAGGAATGTTCAAGCTGTACTTTCTTTGAGTACAGTTGATAAAATCATATTTACCTTTGCAAAATCATCTATCTGGATGTAATTCACCATGTTTTTTATCGCTACTCGACGCTTCTTATTGCTGTAAAATAATAATACTTTTTACAAGTATATTAGATCTAATAGAATAAACCAATAATTATCCCAGGATTCCAATATACAAATAATTCAACAAGCTATTAATAGTAACGGCACTGCGCATCACATATTGAAGGATCAATGGCGTCAGTAGCAACCCTGAATGGTACTGGAACTACCAAAGAAAAAACTGTAGTGTGGTCGTCAAATATTATGAATAATTATAGCTCTTTTGCGCCCACTAATTACCTGATTTGATATAAATCACATAAAACTTCCTCTAGAAAATCTTTCGCTTGTCCTTCAGGCAGAGACGAAGTATCAATGGTCAGATTAGGACGTAAATTTCGTACGACTCCTGGCATGGGCGTGGGTGAGGGCAGTATTGATGTGTGTCCCATTCTTGCTGTTCTCTCTCTGCTAGCAATACACTCATCAACCATCAATCATTCAACCCTGCACAAGCACAGAAAAAATATAAGATACCAGACTAACCTATTGGCATTTAATCTCTTCTTTTCCATTTTCTCAGGGTCTTGTCCAGCAATTACCCATCGCAACTTATGATCCTGTCGAGGATCTATGTTCACTTCTCGAATTAAAGACATCGGTGCTTTGCAATGCAGGCAATCTTTAGTCTGTCGATGAAGCAGCATACAATCCCTAAAAGAAGTAACTTGCAATATAGTTAAGACTTATTATCGAATTTACTAAACACTACTTTACTTGTGGAATCTATGTGGACAATCCTTGGTGTTAACACACACGAGGTATGTTCCACCAGCGCAGAAGGTTCCGCATCCAGGACAACATTCGTGCCTTTGCATTCTCTCTCTGCAAAATATAATGAAATATATATATTTGCTCAGGATTAGCTGATATTATCACATGCACCTCTTAGGACTTAGGAGCAAGTTCAGGTACTGAAAACTTGACACGCATATCTTGAAAATAGCTAATTGCATAAGGCATTATACTAGATGTGGAAATTGAATAAGTGAATATAATCTTATTACTTATTCTCAAATAAAATGACTCGTAAATCAGTAACAAACCGATGTTCTTCACACAAAGCAAGATTGGGCGAATGATTTGAAACTTTCATCATCACCGACGACTTAACCAGATTTATGCAGCTCGTCAACTGATAAAAGTAAGAATGTAATTTAATAAGAGTTGCAATGATAGATATATGGTTGAATATCTTGAAAAAATTCCCTTACCCTTCCATCAACATTATCAATGCACATGCATTTTATCTCATCAACACCACCAATTTTTATAAAATAAGGAGAGCTCTCTGTGCAGAGGCATGACGCAGTGGCTTTATATCTCCCAGCAAATTCATCGAGAGCTTTCTGTCACAAAAAAAGTTTATGACGAAAGTCAGACAAAATTGAAAGCAAATAGCATACTTGATTTTTCTTTGTTGATTCATCATCCGGTAGTTTGCCTAACTTATCTTCAACAGGAACCTGCTCTTCAGTCTGCTGTGACGAGTGTGAGTTTGCTGAAACGGCTGATCGCACACTCCGACGGTCTGATGAATTTTTTTTCTTAAGAAAACAGACCATAGCAATGATGTTGATTGACCAATGAATGAATAGCACCAAACTAATAAAATAGTGAAAGTTGTTTTACCTTTCTTTTACTTCTACCCTTCCATAAAAATGGATCTTTCGGCTTTTTCTTCTTAACAGCGGTAACACTGGTTGAGGAATTGCTGTCACCTGATGGGTATTGAAGACAAAAATAGGAATATGCAAAAAAAAAAGAGCATATTTAAAATACTTGGGTTGTCAGAAACATCTCCTTGAATTGTTGGTGCGGCTAGAGCATTGGAAGCAAGTGACTGAAAGAAGAGAACAAATCATTCATGAACAAAGAAGGACTTACGATGAAAATAGAATGAAGTAATTCAGAACATACGGTTTCGACAACTGGAAGACCAGCTTTTGCCCTTATTTCATTGAGCTGTGTTGCAAGACTTATAGTTCTGTTCGATTTTGGAATTGATTTCCTAGCACGGTTAGTGTTCTTCGATGTCAAACTAGAACAATAGTCATCGTGGGGCATAAGAATTAAAAACTGATAAAATCACTCTTTGACATACCTGCCATCAATCTTTATAGAACTGCTTTCTTCTGCAAATAAATAATAAATGACAGTAAGTCATGCGAACAAGAGGTATAACTATTATCTAGAACAAATACAGCAATTACTTGAAGGCAGCGACACCGACTTTGACAACAAGCTGGCGCTTTCTTTCAGTACTGTTGGCATCTCTTTTTCGATATCCAAATTCTGCAAATAACAAATTTCAATCCAGATTCATATAACTGATTCTTCTTAAGGAAAGGAATACTTGCACCGTGCACTACATGCAATCATATTGTGAAAACCAAAAGGTGGCGTTACCGTATTTGCATCACATTTTTTTCGGAATTTATCCACCTCCTTGTGAAAATTAGATACCTGAAATACAGAATAACTCACTAATCAATGTCTTTAATGTACGTGCAGATAATATCAGATTTGGTTTAACATACATCAAAAAGCATCTCATTGCACTGGTTAACTGTGATTGATGCATGTAACTCGTCTACCCTTATTCCTCTAATCTTGCAAACTTCATCAAGGACTCCATCAAACATGTGCACAACTTCTAGAGGAACCTTGTGTTGCTTGATTACTATTGCGACAAAGCTCTCTGCAATCGCTGAAATGAATTAAGATATCATTTTGGTTGGAAAGACAATATAACAGACATGTAAAACATACAGAAATATATATAGATTATTCATAAAAGGCTAACTCATTTTCTCTTGTAATTTCAACTTTTATACAAAGCTGACTTTAAGTGGGAACATTGAACATAATTTGTCCGCACTGGACCCAACCCTATCATTTATATTTGATCAAAACTATCGTGTAAAGCGTAAGCATAGCCATTCCACAAACAAGTATATAGTATGGTATACCATTTGAATCGGGGTCATAGTAGAAGCTGGGTATTGGTCCTTGTTTCATTTCAGTTAATTCCTGAAGATATTTCATGCATTTTCGATCAGTTTTGAACCATATCACTGGACATCTCTCTGAGAGGTATGAACGTAATGAAGTGATTTGAGAAGTTGGAAACTCGATGTTCAACTGACTATGTTCTTCACCTTGAATAAATGAAAGTATTACTTGTGAGAAGAAATGATTTAATGCTGGCTTGGTTTACGCATCGGCATAACTGTAATTCTTTTCAACTTTAATAGTGGGGCGAACCCAAGAATAGTTTTGTATATAATCACTGGTTTTGATTCACATCAGGAAATACGAACGATGCCGAAACATTTTTCGTTTCCACTCTCTGCATAGTGGCATATTCCCCTCTCTACATCCATTTGGATTCCACAAAACTGTTCTCATTGACATTGGCTTCTTGAACATTGCCGAAACTATTCCCCATCCCAACCCCTAACCAAGACTTATTCTAAATCAGCAAATGTACCAATAGTGTTACTTTATGTCAATTTACCCACGCATTGCAGTCGAAAAAATAAAAAAGCAGAGACCAGCAAAATAACAAACGGGATACAAACCTCGAGATAACTTTACTTTTACTTTAAATGTGTCTGATCCGAAACTTAAAGAGTCATCTCCAGGTAAAGCAAATACTTTCAAAGTTCCAATTCGAATTGTACGAAAATCTATCTTCGCTTCCGCCATTTCAGGGTAAAAACTATTATGTTAATCCTTAACATGGATTATCTGTTTTTTCGTAATACCAAGGGTAATTGTTAGACATGTTAGAATTGGATATGATGAATAAATGAATGTACATTAATCAGTCTAATCTCAAAAGTTCAGCACGGATACTACTTAATGTACGTAAAATCTGGTATATATCAAAATGTCGTGCATCACTCCTCTTGTGCTATTGATATACATACAGGTACATATGTGCAAGGTATGTGTATCGGTGGGCTTGGTATCCGCAAGATGGCGTTTCAAGTGACACTCCATGACCGTTTCTTTTCCTGGTCTATGGCATCACAAAATCCCTATTATCTCCCTATTATCATATCAAGTTGCTAAATAACCTTGTTGCCAAGACAGCCCTTTCTTGTAAATAGTGCTCTGAAATTGCAGTTGAGTTACATACTTTTAAGTACAGCAATTTTCAATTGTTATTATGAATGTACCCAGGAGAACGCCTTCAGGAAAACTTATTTTGGACGAAGACGGAGATGTTTTATATCGTCCAGAAATCAAGAACTGCTTGGACGTTTCCGCAAACGGAATCGTGCTGAGGGACGTCAGAGTTACAACTAAGTATTTGAAATGTTTGATAAAAGTTCGCAACATCGCATACGAAAAGATCGTTCTCGCAAGATTGAGTTTTACCAAGTGGATAAACTTCAAGGACGTGAATGCAGAATGGCTGAAAAACGACCCATTCCAGGGTACAGATTCGTTCGAAGTTATAATCGCCTGGCCTGGCACATGTCGACAGGTTCGGATCACGTTTTGTTGCCGACAAAACGGGATTGCAATGTGGGATAGTGGCCCAGGAGGGTGTTACGTGTTTCACAGACCGCCTAGTAAGGTAACTCCTCCACGAATTAAGATATCCATCGCGGCGGAATACAGCCTGAAAGAAGATGTGTTACCAATACCGGTTTATGAAAAAAATACTTTGCAAATATTCCACGAAAATAAGAAAGAATCGACGATAGAAAATACTACTGATAAAAGTAACGTGGCGTCCGTCAATTCGCCATACGGAAAAACGACACTGAAACTGGCATACCCTGAGCTTTTGCTGCATATGGCTGAACCATGTGGAGGTTTACAGGATCATAAGTTATTTAATCTCAGCGCAACTAAAGCACAGCATGCAACCACCCAAACTATGCTTTGTTTAACTCTTACTCACGATATGGGAACTCAAACGCATACTGAATATTTCGACGATTTATTTATCGGACTTCATGATTCAGCAAATAAATCAACCAGCTCCGGTACTGTAACGACGAGTGGTTCACTTGCGGAGTCCGAATCAGATGGCTGCGAAAGTGTCATGAATCCTCCACGACGACGAAGGAGCTTGAGAAAGGCCTTTTCTAGATTTTTTAATGTTTTCAAACGGAAACAAAGAGTATAACCCGTTATTATTTGGAATTTTCATTTAGTAGATTTCGAACAAAATAAACTTACTTGTCTTCTTTATCTTTACGTTCACAGTAGTTCTCGAAGGCAGTTACTAATATTGTTCTGATATGGAAACCGCATTTCTAACCCTTTCAAAAACTCAGCCGATATACACAGCGATACCTCGGACCACACACACACACATACAATGTCATACATACGAAACAACAACAGCACATTGACAAATCACTCGCCTGGTACTTACAGTTTCTGACTTGGCGTATGCAACTGAGAATCCGTTCTCTCCATAATGCATTCCATAGCCTGCAGTTTTGGTTGACTTCCCACCTAGGAAAAAAAATTACATATATATTTGCGTTACAATCCCCTGAAAATTTCTGTCTTACCTTCTAAAACGAAGCTTTGAATTTCTGTTTGCAATGATTTCACTATCGAGTCAAGTTCTCCGAAATCTGTCACAGTGAATACTCTATCTTCAGAGTCCGTTCCACTAGCAATCAACTACAGGATAAATATTAAAAAAATAAAAAATAAGAATTGGAGCTGTGTCACCAGACACAGATCCTAGAAATTTTACGTATATTTCATTTGATAATTGTTTGTGGTTATCTGGGCTTCACAAGGAGATCGTAATTATAACACCTCACCTTCAATTCACTTATGTCATATTGTCCAACTCCCACAGCAAATGTTGCGATGCCTTTATTCCGTAGTCGGTTGGCGTTAGGTAGTATTAACTTTTTGTCTTTGGCTCTTAAATAATCAAGGTTTGATTGATTAGACGACTACATGTGTGATATAAACGATTAATCGATACATTGACTATATCACGTACTTTCCATCAGTCAGAAGCAAAAGAACTTGCTTATTACCGTTGTATGCGTCATCGAAATCTTTGATAACTTTTTGAAGCGCCCTGCCAGTGTATGTCGTGTATCCTTGAAGATTTATTCTGTCGACCGCGTTCTACGTTCACAATACATCAAATAAGACGTAATCGTAGTTAAATGGGAATTAGATGACTTTCTCGAAACGCTAACGATGGGTCATGCGACCAAACCACGTTTTTTACATGAACTTTTGGATAAACAGATTCCAAGCTCATGCCAGTTGAATACAAAACTTAAGTCATGTTCTAATTGACAACTGAACGACACGACGTATAGTCAGAAAGGGTGCAGTGCTGTAAAAGTATATACAGAAACCGCACTGAACTCTTAACATTATCACGTGGTCTACCTTTATATGTCGAATAGGTCAAGTAGGATTGGATTGCATAATTGGCATTCATAAAAAAACATATGTGGATATACGAACGATGAAACATACTTCAAAATTGTCCAGTATTTTGAATTCTCCAATGCTGATTTCGGTGATGATATATTTCTGTCTATTTATAGTTGTTCTGTAAGAGAATACCTCGTTAATAAAATTTATAAGCACATAACATACAACATGAGACATTGATATTAGAGTTGTTATCGTATTCATGTTAAAATATTTAGTATCAACCTCTCATAGGAGAAACCAAAGAGAGAACATAACCTTTGAACGACGTGTGGGAACCCGCAATTGACATTTGTAGTCACTGGGCTCTATGAACTTACTTTTCCACGTAGTGGGAGTACTGTACCACACCGACTCTTACAATTCCCTTTCCGATGTCTAATTTAGCAGTGATGTTTTTAACCCAGTCTTTGACCTTACGGAAGTCATTACCGACCGAACCGGAGCCATCCAACACAAAGAGAACATCTACGCCAGGTGACGGACATTCTGAAAAAAGAAACCACTGAAATCTTTCGATTTGCATGAACAAGAAACTTTTTTATGTTATCATCGCTTGGCACAGATCAGATTCAATATGACGTGTTAATTTTTTAATTTCAACAATATCATCACCACATTGCATACGGGTACCATTCCCTCTTCGGCGTTATTATAGTTATAGGTGATAAAGTATTGGTAACGTAGTTAACATCCGCAGTAAAGTCAGAAATTGAGCGGCTAACTTCCCGTGACATTCGAACCAACATTTGATCTTGATATGACGTACATTGCGAAATAAATATACCCGTACCTGTGTTACGTGATTCTTCCTTCCTCCAATTGTCTCCATAATCCGCAGATTTGTAGCAAAATCCAGGATTGTATTTCATACTTGAACACGTCAGTTCACGGGTTGGCGAACAACTCTATTGAAACGAGATTACCAGAAATAAATAATGTATAGATATAGAATATTTTTCCATACAGCTTTCTTCCAGGAATAAATGCAATCGTTCTAAATTACTGGCTGCGATTGCCTCACCAAATTACAATTCTTTTTGGTGTGCCCTACTGTGATTATTTAACAGTATTACAAATGTAGCAATGTAATGCAATTTAGTTCCTTGACGTGGCTTCCCGAGGCAGTGACAAATTCGATTTTCGGGTCGGGTTACGTTCGCTATTCCCTCCATATTTACTAGGTAAGACCCTAAGTCCTGACACAAGTCTTGCATGTTTCGATTTCTAGTTCATAAAAGTTAACATACCACGATATCTCCATCTGGTCGAACAGAGGCGGTGAAGCCAATATTGTCCCCATCTGCAATGCCGATTGGGTTGATGTATTTGCATGGGAGTCTTGGTAAAAATGGGAAATTTATCGGGCATTTCTGTAAAAAGCCTTGTGGATCTGTAAATAACACACATTAGAATTTGCACGTAATTGTTCGGTTCTTCATCACTGGATTTATATTACTGAATTTCATTTACTCGTTTCTGCTGTTGCTTTTGTCCGGTGTAGCGAAATTTGGTTCTTATCTATAGCTTTCGGCGCACCAACGACCACGCTATAAGAAAACAAAGGATGGGTTATTTCAATCTAGTACAATCAATTCACTGGATAAGGATTCTTAATAAACTTTCCAATTTTAAAATAAGTTGCATGAACAACTTCAACGTAACAATAATGTCATGTCATGAAACAACGTGCTTGAACCACGTTTATTGTTTGGGCCTGCACATTAATAAGCAAATTAGAACAAACTCACCTTATTGCATTATCACCTTGACGTATGAGTGAAAAACTATTGCCGTAGTAAGAAGGTTTGACGGAATTCGGGAGTTGAGGCACAGTCGAACCCGGCAATGGCTTCCCCAGTTGTTCTATGATCGGTGACGTTAAGTACTCGGTACCAGTAATGGAAGAGTCAATATTGAAGCAGGATGTTTCGATAGCGAAACTGATTATTACCATAAGAATTCCCCCTAGAAGGGGCCTCGCCTTTTCTAACAGTGGTTGGGACAACATTGAGCCCTATCTGTGACTGTCCAGCTGTGACTAGGCTTTAGATTCTAGCTACTCTCAAATTATTCTCTGCAACGTAATATCATTTAATGTTTAACACACAAAGATGAACAACTAAGCGTAGCTGGAACAATGTTCTATTATTGTACGACTTAAGCACACGGGTCTAAAGGATTACGATTTCTGGCTTCTACATCGTAATCGATTTTGTATATTCTGTCTTTTCATTAAGTCAAGAAGCCAATTAGCGGTCTGTATATCGCCCGTCTGTTCATATAGTTTCATTGTGCTATGCATATGCTTCCTGTGACGCGACGCTCCTCATTTTCCCCACTACAATTGAATGGTGTAATTTGACACCCAGCATTTCACGATTAATGCGACAACAAACGGCAGGCGGGCGGAAAACCATACACGCAAACTACGCGACTGCATTTCGTAATAGGATTATAGCCTTCCGCTGAGAAATATAGCAACGAAGAGAAAGATAAATATGAAATGCCAAATGCAAGTATAAGACACATGCTATCGCTACAAGATATAGAAAAATCGAGGATACTGGAAAACAGTACACATGAAAATGATATTTTACATTACCAGTATCTCATTTTCTATTTATAAATAATCTAGATACCATAACCATCCCTCCATATGTAGAGTACTCATTGACTCGTGACTCATTCATCGCATCTTAGACAATCTGGAAATACTAATGCAAGCCGACTAAGAAATCAAGGCATCACGACATTTTCTGTGGGAGTTGGAAAATATGAGGGTACAGAAAACCTAATGAATTTGAGAAAACGCAAATTTTGCTTCAAAATCGTGTTTTATTGATCTGGGGTTCATTGAGGTACATCAGACAGTCGTAAATTCAGTTTACAAGGAAAGCAAATAATGAAAAACTGGGCAATGTAGATTGAAACTTTCTTCCTGGAATATATTATACTACGCAACCCTGTCTAACCTTTTCCTATAAAACGCACTGTATTTCTCTACATTTTTATTTCGCTATTTTCTAGTTCTAGTTCACAATGTTCAGCTTAACAACCTAATTCGCTGACAAAACTCACCAGGATTATCATGAGATATAAAGTCAGAAGCGGAAATGATTTTCAAGAACCCTTGTGATATTGTTGAATAAACTTACTAACCACGTTCTCAAACGCTTACACTACTGAATCAGCATGTTTCAGAACTCTATTTAATTTTCTGTCTGTCAATCAAAGTTATTGAAACGGCTTTTTACAGCCAATATAGCAGCAGTTCGTACAACCAATCAACAAAGATTAATCTGTACTAATATAATATAAACTGCCGAAAGGAAATGGTGTGATACCCCGTGTAAAATATCCATTAGCGATATTATTATTTTATAGGACGGGAAATAGTTCTAAGGATTTGATCATGCATGTGGCTTATTAAATTGATTCCCGCTTATTTAAAGATGACGAGTTATAAATTATACACTATTCTAGTAAATTTTAATTCATCTGGACATAGACATTGCACTAACTGATCGTCATACGATTTCATCTAACATGAAAGAAGAGCTTCAAGGAATCCTCAGAGTTAGGGAAGGCCTGAACTTAACGCGAGCTATGAAAAACCTCTGAACATTCTACCAATGCTTTTTCTATACTGTACAAGGAATTTCCGTCATATGTTTCTTCGTCACATGATGAATCAACGCTGACTCGAAAAAAAAAATTCTTTCCCAAATTCTGCTGTTGATAATGCTGTGCTACACAAATATTACAATGCTGACGTTATGAATCACGAAAATGCCACTGAGAGTGAGTGCAATCAGTTATATTGTTTCCGAAGTTTCACGTCTGTTTAACGCGCAATATATTATATTATTATTGCATGATTGAATGCCGCTGGCACTGAGCGCTACGTTACTGCGTTTTGCAGAAGATCTGTTAATTCGCGTCGTTCTATTTTATCATTACGGTAATGACAACAGCATTCGAAATCAGGAAGTTTTCAGTCATACCAATGACAGTACACACAACAGCACACAAAACACAATACCATTCCAATAAATATACATAACAGCAGCAGACAACAACAATAATTAGTCATGGCAAACCAAACACCCTAATTACAGTCGCTACAATTAAACTATCCTACTCACGTGTGGTCTGATATTTCTTTGACCCGGTTTCGGCTTGCTGTAGCTGGATGAGAATCCAAGTTCACCGAGTTGCATTTCATAAGTTACTTTATTGGCATCGCTGACACCTGTAATAGTTTCGTTAGTATGTGTATTGTTCTCGGAAACGTACTGTAATGAAAGATGCTTCCGACCTTCTGGTACAAAATTCAAAATTTGTGTCTGCAGCTGATTGACGATGCTATCAAGTTTCGAAAAATCATTTACTTTGAAAACTCGTTCTGTGCTTGTGCGGTTGCCGTTAGCAATGTACTAAATAATAAAATGCATGTTTAGAAATAAGTCTGTATTTGATTGTCTCAAAGACGTTTCGAATCAAAGATTACGTTTTTTAATCCTTACCCCCAACTCTTTCTGTTTTGCTGATGCAACTCCCACTGCGAAAGTCGTGACTCCCATGCCTCGAAGGGCCTTGGCATTGCCTGGGATGACTCCGGAATCATCAGATCTATAAGAACAAAAAACTTCCGTAGAATAAAAGGTCATTTTTTCCTGAATATAAGTATATGCTCATTGTATACGCACTGTCCGTCAGTTAGAAGAATCATAACTTGTTTGTTAGAAACATCATTAAAGCGGCTGGATTGCTTGAAATCGTACACAACTTTTTCCAAAGCGTGACCTGTGTACGTGGTATATGCTTGCAGCCTAATTCTGTCCACAGCTCTCTAAAGAAAAATGAAGATCTTTTATTACCAAGAAGGGTAGAAAAAAAGACTTGTGGTTAACTTTAGCGAATGGGAATATTAGAATAATTATCCACGTCAAATAAACGTACCGCAAAGGAAGAAAACAATTTATATTTTCCAATTGGAATTTCCGTTTTGATATATGGCTGCTTCTGAATATGCCTGGATGTAAAAAAAAATTGATAAATTCATAATATACAATAGTGTATAATGATTTTTCCTACTCACTTGTCCTTATACCAATGAGAGTATTGAACAACACCCACTAGCACTTTACCCCTGTCGATTCTCAGTTTTCTTGCAACCTTTTTCACCCATTCCCTTACGGTGTCAAACGCATTCTCTACAGAACCGGAACCGTCAAGAACAAAGAGAACTTCAACGCTAAGGACAGGACATTCTAAAAAGGATCAGAAATTTCTTTTCTACAACAATGTCGAGGAATGGAAGACCAGTTATTAACTGAAATAAATTTTAGGTAGATATTAATGATTATACCTTTTGGTGAAGCATTTCTCGCCTTTGTCCAATCTTTTCCAAGATTTTTGGACATATAACAGTATCCAGGGACATAAACGACGCTTGAACAATTTTGGGGACGAGTCGTAGAACAAGACTATACAAAATAGATAAATATTAAAGAATACATAAATAGCAGAAAACAATCAATCAAATGACAACCAGAACAGGAATTTAGTTTTTCATTCTTACAACAGTGTTGCCGTTAGCTCTGACCCCTACATTTATTCCAAAACCATCTCCAGGTTGAGCATTCGGGGGACTCACTGGCTCACAGGTAGGTTGCACATTGAGAAAAAAGTTGCGCTTTATGGGACAAGACAGCAGTCCTCCTCGGGGTTCTGAAACGCATAGAATATATGATATAATATTCTGAAAATATAGGGATAGTAGGATCGATTCGTAGATTTTCCGCTCCTTATGACACTATCTTTGACGCCCCCATTTTTGGTCACGTTGTATGCTTGGATTTTCAATTGAAATTGCTCTATAAGGAAATATCTGACTCCTTCAATTTTTCCTGAATATACTAGAAACCATTCCGTCATATGAACAAATATTCAAATGGTCGTTGTCACATACCCAGTGCGTCACTGTTAATCATAATAACTTCATTTCTACGCTTTAGATTTTATGCCCTGAAAATTTTCCGGAAACATGACGCCAGAAAACGTATTTTCTAACATGTACATTTATCTCATACCGTCATCGTTGGAACTGCCAGACGCTTGCAATCCGGGATTCGATGGATCGACCGCCTTTGGTGTGCCAACCAAAATTCTGTGTAGAAAATGACAAAGATCAATCGAAGGTGCCTTTTAATTCATATTGAACAGCACACCACTGTACTGCACTGGAATCAACACCTCATTAATGATATAATTACCGGTCATACCTGACAAGGCCATTATTCTGCACCGAGGTGCTAAAATGATAACCGAAATAGGACGGTTTAACAGACGGAGATAAAGTCGGAATACGGGGTGGTTTCGATCCTAGTTTCTGCACGACCGGTGAGATCAGATACTTAGCGTTTTTCGAAGTAAGGTCCAAGTTATATGCTCTTGCAAGGACGGCAAAGTAGCCACACAAAATAATCCAATGAATGATGCACATGGTATTCGTTCCTTCGGTCTTCCAAGTTTTATTATCAAAATTAAAATTAGAAGTCCTGTAAAAAGCAAAGAGAAATAGTTAAGTTAAATATAGATACAAGTATAGATACAAGGGGAGTGAGTATCTTTCCATAAGTTTACAAACCGACGAATCTTACAATACAACTACTGAATAATCATTGTTTGAATACGGATGTATAGACTGCGGTGATAGTTTGATTGAAAGTGCTGAATGGTAAATTCACGAGAGTTCGGATAGATCCTTTTACGCGATCCAGGATAAGCAAAACGACCACTATTCAACTATTGTGCACCGAAATGATTCATAACTACTTCGCACGCCAATTTTCTACACTATATAGCATATACATAAGACAGGCAGATGCTGTCCAAAAAAAGACTACAGATTCTAAACTAATCATACCTGCTTCCCCCTTTAATCAATCCAACACGAATTGAACACACGCAGCTTTTATACCACTGTTGTTCTGATTTGGCACGTTTATATCAGTTCTTTGGAAATAAGGAATAAAAATTACTAGATATCTACCTATTTTCAATGCAAGTAAGACTGTTTAGAGTTTAAACGTTCTGGTTAACAAAGTCAGAAGCCACCTAATTTATCATTCATGTCTCTTAAGGTTTTGTACTGCTCTTCCTAACGCGGTCAGCCTACCCTTTGCTAGGACCTGTCTCTATATATGACTGCGTTGTCTGAAGAAATGGTTGAATAAACCTTATTCAAAATTTAGATTTTTATCATATTCTGGGATTAATATGCTTCTTTTGCGCGCTTAGTAAGACGTTAAAAATAGAAATGAGGAGTCTTTATGTCTTTCAACACAAGTCTCATTACTTCGGTTACAACACGATAACGACCTCTCTGCTCCATGCTCGTACAAATACATTCAGATCATAAAGGCATGCACATATATTAAATGAAAGACGAACGATAATTAGAAACCAATTAAGTGACCAACACTATCATGGGCGCGCGATATCGGTAATTTGCATTAATAATGTACGTATCATTTGCGGGAAACAGTTTTCTGTTCATGGAGCTGAATTAAGTCTCATGATGAGTGATTGAAATATTATTCCAATTTATAGAAGTTTATAAAATTCTCCGTCCCTTCCCCCCGCTAGTGACCGGAAGTATGAAGTAATGCGCTATTTGCTTCACATTAGCGCAATGTCTTGAACATTTGCCTAGTTGTCCCGGTCGGACAATCAATTTTGAGAGAACATAGATCCAATCATATTACTCACGAATCAACAAATTTGAACACCGGAAGTGGCATGACATTTTGGACCAACGTCATATGTGGGGGAAATGGTTAATTTTTGATCAATTGCATTGTATTACTGCACATTTTTTTTCTCGTGAAGATAAGCTACATTCAAAAATAAATCCCTTTTCACTGATGTACATCTCTGAATGCACTCTTCTAATGCTTTTTTTCGTATTGGTTTATGAGCCACTACAAGATATACTCCCGCGTAGAGATAGAGATATCTTTGATTAAACAATTCTCGTAACTTGGATTCGAATCAAACATTGACTTCTTTCTAACAATGACTTTCTGAATTAGTCAATTATGCTGGAAGTCTTAAAATCCAACACAGCAGCTTTAGTTGAGCAGCAAAAATGAAGTTTTCAGCATTCTTCGAGACCTTCTTCCCGACTCTTATCGCTACCCACTAACAAAAAAACCTTTCTTCTTACTACAACGCAACTAGTCTTACATTACACCACATTTATCTCGATTTTCCACATAATCATTACCACCATCACAAAGGAATAAAAATCTAATTACTATCACCCAACCCAATAATCCTAACACAAAACTCCCATATTCTTTTATTCGTCACGATGTTTTCTAATAATTGAACAATAGAAAATTAACGTTTTATTGGTATTCAGTTTAACACCATGATCGTTTCGAATTTTGAGAAACGCTAATACGTTATTATTACTGCAATTCCGCGAGTGAATTTTTTTTTAATTTTGATGGCGAATTTTTCAATCGATCAACGCACTAACAACCTATTGCACTAACTTACCGACGCTGTACATATTCAAAAATAGAAAAGAATTCAATCCAAATCATGTCTAGATAATTTGTTTATTGTGAATTCGAGGAATAAATGGCTCAGTATATTTGTTCTAATTATCACTAATTATCACATCGATATCATCATTTTCCATGAGTTTTTCGCACGTTAGGTCAGACGTGTGTTTTTCATTTAGCTTCGTTTGAAAGGGCGATGACATGTCAATTTTTAATATTTCCCTCAAGGCAACTGTCGCGTAGCTCGACGAAGGCAAATTAAAACGGACCCTGACTGATTTATACTGGCCATCTGGCACACCACATGGTTCTTCCTTTCCAGAAAGTTTATCTAGATCTGTCAAAAACAACGGCATCGTGTACTCGTTGTAATGAACGATTTCGTGGTCGACATTGCACGGTCTAACCACGATGTATCGATAAGCACCCGGCAACGAATATTCTTTTATTTTATGCACCATGTTCTTTTCAACATCGATGCCATCTCCCTTCATGATTTCCTGGTACCAAACATTGGACAGATTTTTGGGATATGTGATATCGTGACCTGGAAGTGGAAGCACTAAATCCTCCAGAGTAAATGATGCAACATCTTCATCTGTTAGAATTTTCACACTTTGGTAACCTCTTGTTTTATTGATAGTAATGGGAGGAGGAGTGGGGACTTGTTCAGAACATAATTTTTTTACTGGAGGCTCATTATCACCTCTCGTCTCAGAACCTTCCTCCTGCCTGTTCGAGTCGCATCTTTTTTCTTTGTAAACTTCTTCATACACTAGATCTCCAGGTACTGGAGTCTTGCCATATTCCTTTATCCGTTTGCTAGCTACCCGGTTCCAAACGAAACTCTGATAGCTGTGTACATACATCAATCTCATATTCCTTGGAATCATCGTTATGGCCTGCAATAATTGATTTTTACCATATTTTTCAATCCCTTTGAGCAATATCGCTTCAGGTGACCAATGAAATCGTAATTGTTTCAGAGCTGATGAGGCATCGCCATTTTCAGCGTATTCCTGCAAGCATTTTTTCAAGTCAGAATCCTTTCCCTCCTCTCTCGGGTGCAGAATAAGATTTATGACTTTTTGCCAATCGCATCGAAATATCGCTTTACCAACTTCGTAAGTGGGAACGGAAGTCGTGCCAAACCTTTGCATTCCAAAATAATTGATGAAACCGTTTTGACTAAAGGAAGACAGGGCATCCGAGATTATTTCATCAGGAACGCCAACGTTTCTAATCACAATAGAAAATCGGTTACCTTGCAGATCACCTAACTGTAAAGCCTTGGAACAGTAAGAAAAATTTCCAAGCTTAATAGAGAAACTAGATTTATTTAAACCACACAGTCTCTCTGCCGGGACCGGGGCTGTCACGAACTGTGTTGTTATTCCGCGCTTGTCTTTGGTACCAGCATACTGAAATCCATTTGATTTCTTGAGTTTCAATCGTTTGACAATCGTATTTATCGCTTCCATAGTGCCTATGTTCTCCTTGTACAAAACGAATTTACAGAGTGATTTTCGGGGCATACTCCCCCTGCTTCTTTCCCTCTGTGCCCTTATGCTACCACCTCCTGAGATCTTCGTTATCTTTATGAGTTTTCCATCTCCTTCAGCACTGTTTACTGTCTCACTTTCAAGCTTAGGGAACATACATCTAATAGCTTCATGGACTTCTGTCCTTGCATCTTTTGAATCACTTGCATCCATTAGAACACTGTCATTATCTTTATTATTACCGTCCATCAGAGATTGAAGCTTTGCTATATTTTCTTCCGTCAAAACATCGCAATTTTTAGGTTCTTTTTTGGAATTCACCGCCTTCATTTTTATTTCCTCACACGATGTACTGAGGAGGCATACAATCTGGCCATCTTCGTCGATTTCATTTACAAGGAAATCCTGGAATCTCTGTTTAATTATGCCAGTAAATCCTTCGAGTTTAGTCAAATACTCTGTCATACCAACATCCTTCTCGCCCCTTGTACTCATAATCATAGAATAAAAGATGAATGATTGGACCTAAAATTAAATCGTGGAGTCTAACATGCATAAGGTACTGTTGCCAAAGCTTGCTGGATTTTCATGCGTAAAGTTCATGGGTCAAGCATAAAGTATATAAATGCGTGTGAAATTAAAGCTTTGCATTATCCACTTATATTAGCGCATGAATAAATGAAAAGTATATTTCCTAATATACCTAATTTACCCAAACTATCATATCATGTATTTGTAAGTCTATATCTACTAATGTAATAGTAAGCATTTTTGTGAAATTATATTACCATAGTCTTTAAAGACTATGATATTACCACCAAAGAGAACTTTTCCACAATAATTATTCATGCACGACATAATTGCTTTAGCTTGTAAAGAAGTAATCGACGACGGACCATCCCACTTTTTGTGAAGTCTCTTTGATTGATTTGTATATTCTCTCTGTACTGAAATAACCTCTGGAAGTCGTTATGATCCGATTTATTCTGATTCAAAATCGAGCTGGAAAAACAAGGCTGGCAAAATGGTGAGTTTGTCTGGATTTAACGATTAAGTAAATGTCTAAAATATTTGTCAGCAGGCAACAAATTATGCGCTATGTATAATACATAATTTATTCATCTATATTAAAAGTTCAACTGAGTCTTTTCAATAACATTTTTTCACAGGTACATGCATTTTGACGATGATGAAAAGCAGAAACTGATTGAAGAAGTACATGCTGTTGTCACTGTCCGGGACGCAAAGCACACAAATTTTGTTGAGTTCAGGAATTTCAAAATAGTTTACCGTCGATATGCCGGCCTCTACTTTTGCATCTGTGTCGATGTTAACGACAACAATCTGGCGTACCTCGAAGCTATACACAACTTTGTAGAGGTTCTGAATGAGTATTTCCATAATGTTTGCGAATTGGACCTTGTATTCAACTTCTACAAAGTGTATACCGTGGTGGACGAAATGTTTTTGGCTGGAGAAATTAGGGAGACCAGTCAGACAAAGGTTCTCAAGCAGTTGCTTATGCTGCAGAGTTTGGAATGATTTGTTAAATGGCATTGGCATGTATTTTACTAGTCACTCCTTTTGTAACCTCCGACCAAATGCTATGAATCTTCCCTTGTCACTAATGATCATAAACAAAACGTTGCATTAAGCATTGTGTCTGCATATTACATGTGATTGGTTGTAATGGTGCTGATTGATGTCCGTTCTCATTGTATGCTGTTATAGGTATTTTGTATCTTACATCTCACCTGCTTCATTAGGTATAAAGATCTATATAAACAAACTATTGTCATATGGTTAATAATGGTCCTATATATAATAAGTTCATTTTGTGCAATATTGCATCAACAATAAAAGTAAATAAAATCTTTTATATTGCAAATGTTCTTTTCAAGGCAGAGTAGAGTAGGCAAGGTAGAAAATTTGGCAAATCATTTTTGGTAACTTTCAACATAACACCGTGGTTAATACATGTATTGCAAGAGTAATGATTGAGTTGAGCAAACCTAATTATATATTACTATTATAGTATTTATAATCAACTTCCACTATATATCCGTATAAAACTGGATTGTTACATCGTTATGTCCAAATTATTTATAACGAGATTGAATTAGCAGGATGAAACAGTACCATCTCCCATAAAGAAAATCATAGGTAAAAACCCAGTCTGCAAAAGTGCAGACATTTGTATTTTCTAACAGCTTTGAAGGGGATTTTTGTGAAAGATTAAGATAGACATGTTTTATAGATCCCAATAATAAATTAGTCTTCTTTCTCTTTCACATCTCCAATTCTACAGACCATTGCTTCAGACAACACAAGTGTCACCACTAAGCCGAAAGCAAGACATTCGACCAAGAAGAAACCAGCTGACCAAGAAAACTTCTCGATCACCATGGAAAACGGCAGCCCACCGGCTGTCATGCCGAGATTTCCAAATAAAGCAGCAACAGCATGGCTAGTACCTTTATAAATGCAAAACATACAGGAATTTGCAATG
>QXVX01009838.1:0-72519 GCA_013436065.1 Halocynthia aurantium | reverse complement strand
CCACCGGCTGTCATGCCGAGATTTCCAAATAAAGCAGCAACAGCATGGCTAGTACCTTCATAAATGCAAAACATACAGGAATTTGCAATGAAATTTAAGAACGATTCTGTGTACGAACCAGATATATCGGCGGATGTTTTTTCGATGGTCATCACTCCGATCAAGCTAATCATCCCATAAACGCAGAATCCGATGCAGAAAGCCAAGATCATCGTTATTGAAGGCCATACATTTACATCTGTGATGGTAGTTCGTAACAGAAACATGGATGTTATTAATATGAGACCACAGGGGATCATGAAGATGTTACGTGGATTTCCTTTAACCTGGTCTAATCTCTTGGACAATATCCAGTCTGTGACCAAGCCTGAAAAATTCAAATTATATTCCAACATGTTACTGTGATCATCAGAATAAATAAAGTAGAAAGGCAAGGTACCTGAAATAATGCTTCCAGTCAATCCACCCATCTCAATGCAACCAGAAAACAAAGACGCTGTACCTTTTGATGCCCCTTTTTCCTAGAAAGGATACAGATTGTGCATATAGTTTTATTTTAGTGATGTGCCTACGAGCTGTAACCAAAGGCAATAAAATTCTTACTGTAATAATGTACAAAGGCCCCCAGTCACAGATGGCACATTTGAGCAAAAGGCTGACAAAGAAAGCATATGAAACAATGTATAAATATGAACTCGACAAAACCCTCTTCAATGCAACAAAGAAATTGACTTTCTGCTTTTGTTTTTTCACTTCATTTTCTTCCGTGTTCTTCTCTGTAGAATCACGCTTTCTCTCTCGGACCGTCTTTTCAGCTGAATTAATCCTGCTGGCTTGCCCAGTACTTACAGTTGTTCTTTGTTCAGAATCCAATTTTTTGGATGCGTCGCTTGAAGGCGGATTGTCTTGAACCAATAGTAGAATTGCTAATGCAACTATGAAAGATAGAGCAGCAAATAATTGCATGCAGTATCTCCATGAGCCAGTAACATCAATAATGTAATTGCACACAGCTGGTCCTATAGACGAAGCCACATTCATACTGGTACTAAGCAAGCTCCAAAGAGTTCCAAATATTGCAGGAGAATACCACCTATAATTAAATTATCAAGCAGTCTTTTAGACAACAACTACATAGTAAAAAGTATTTTCAAAATGTATTCACCTAGTCAACAACTTTGCACATGCAGGCCATCCAAAACCTTGAAAAAGTCCGTTACCAAACCATAACACATTGTACAAAGCAGGTGAAGTTGTCATGCTAAATGCTAAATTTATTGCACCACACATGGCAAGTCCAAATGCAAACATGTATTTGGGGCTGAAAGAATCCACCAGTATGCTACAACCGAACTTGCCTATTGCGTACGCCATTGCGAAAGAACTTAGAATGCTTCCGATTGCTTCATTTTCCAGATTCTCGATTTTTGATATATTCGGAATAATGAAGGCGAACGATTTTCGGTCCAGCATGTAGCATGTGTAGCCAAAGAACATTACAATAAATGTAATCCGTTGCCATAATTTTTTATTCCTTGAAATGCCAACCATTTCTAGCTCCGTTGTTGCTTGACCACTATGATCCGGGACCTAGGGTATTTAGTTAGAACTGCTGGTACATGTGTACTGTGTTCACCACAGTCATTCTAGCAGAATCCCCGCAGAATAAAGTTTCCTGACTATAATTCTCATCAGCATTTACCCTGTTCAGCGCACTAGTGACCAGTACATCACTAGCACAACAGCACTGATGCATGATATTTTAATGCTTATGCTTGATTTTTCGTACATTCCAGTGTCCGCGCTGAACTTTTGAAAGTAGATTCTTAATCTACTATCCCTACTGTATCATATTCAATTTTAACATATTTTACAATTACCCTCGGTAATACGGGAAAATGGACTTATATATTTCTTGCCTATTCCCACGTTATCATGTTATTCTTCGTGTCTTGTGTATTCTGCGAATCCACGCCATTGCATCCTCTCCAAAGTACGCGATAATTTGCCTGGCTCCTTCGATTATGGCCTAACGAGCTTTTACTGTTGTTGTTTTAAAATAAAGAAAAAAACAGAATACATCGGAACACTGATGAACGAAAAACTCGCGATACGCAAGCCATCAGATCGCCAAAATATGTCACGTCAAATATGTCCAATACAAGTAAGCTGTAGCTGGTGCAAGATGTTGCCGTTTATTACACACCTTTCAAACAACGTGATTACCATTCGATTGTAGGATGGATTCATTTACTTTTCAACTGAGGAGTTTAACAAAAGTATCTGCTTTGAATGCGGATGGTCATTGTATTACATGTGTTTCTCACTGTGCAAATATACATTGCGGTTAGAAAGGCGCAATGGGCTCACGAAATGCATTCATCGTATACCTACGAGATTGAAAATAAGTCAATAACCATTAGCGAAAAATCAAGAATATTTTTTCCGAATAAGATAACGATCGCGGGCTGTCGTTACACCCATGTAAACAAATGTAGCCTATTCTTCACAAATCGGTCACTTAGATGTAGAACTTAATGTCACTTAATAATTCGAAGAAACAATGCTGAATCAATGGTTTTGTTCTGGGTAAGGCAGTCAAAGTAGGTGAGTAATATCTTTAGTTTCTGTTCAAGTCAGTGAAACAAACAAGAAAACATTTTGGGATAAAATGTTGTCTTCTCTTTGAAAAACGTTATATGTTCTGCAAGAAGAGTAGCATCATCAAACATACACAGTTACTTTCCTTGGGTAAATGACCCGGGTGTGGCCATCGTGATATACCAAAATACCTCTGTATAACGATATTGAAAGTTTAATACAACTGACCATTCGGTCTCTTTGTTGCAAAGACGTAGAACACTAGTTTACATATCATGTTTGAAACTCGAGTAAACTACTTGGCTTTTGTTACTAGCCAGTTAACTGTTTGCGTTAGAGCATCTTGGCATGATGGATGAGAACGTGCTGGACATATAATAGCATTTGCAACGAGGAAATTGTAAAGAAGTCCTCTGCATTTAATGAACTATGACACGATGTATGACCGTTACAATTCTAGCGGTATTACAAGACATGAATGATCGAATCAAACGCGATGTTATCTTCCGTTAACAAACATTGTCGACGATCTTCAAAGGAAAATAATTATTTGGGATGACGGCGACACTTATTACATTAATTTCGAGTAGATATTAAACAAATATTAGCAAAAACCAACCGGGAAAGCATCATCATGTGTGTCTACATAAAATGAAGAAAAGAATCCAACAGAGAGTACTACAAACACATTTTACCAGCTGCAAACTAAAAGAAAACTACATAAAGTCAATTACTTTTGTCATACCTACAATCACACTCTTTTTCCCCCTTTTTTCTGCCACCCATTTACCATATAGGGCCTTTGTAACCATTTCAAATCGATATTTAACCCTCAAGATAGTCATCAAGACAACGTTGCCGATCAAGTGCCATCGATGTGACGAAATATACTTTGAAGTTAGAATTTCGAAACGTCGAGGACCTCAGAACGTAAGAAAGTTCCGCTAATTAGCTAATTCGAAGTCGGAAGGTGTTCAGAAAGCTTGATCTGATAAAGAGTAAATATTTTAAAGAGCACAAGCTGAATAGGATGAGTCGTAATTAGATATTTGAGGTTCGGTGCCGACTAGTGGGCTTGGGTTTAGAAAAAAAGAATTTGTCAAGTGAAGTTACAATTGAGTTTCTTTGAAACAAATTTAATTAAAACGAGATTAAGAGGACGAGGTTTTTATTCGATGAACCAATACTTGATTAATGAATCTGCACCCAAACCAAGGCTCCCCACCTGCCTACAACGTTTTTCAGAAAAATATTTAAAATTATGACATTTTAGTGCCATTTCGAGTCTATTCAAAGCTTTTTTTTCATTACGTTGAAAAAAAAATCAATTTTAATGGGTAGCCATCAAGGTTTATCATCTAATCTAGCAAACATTAGCTATTGGCGAATTCAAACGAAATATAAATGAATATTAATGAGATTTCCATTGTATGTATCGATATGTTAATAGAAAGGATTACACAAAAGGCCTTATACTCGACTGAAGCTAATCCTTCGGTTTTCGCTGTTCGATAATATTTGCTCAAACCTTATCCTATCGATCTGTCAAGTTACCAATAGTCAGTTTTTCAGTCAACTGGCAAGAAATTTCTCTAAGTAGTTCCACAGCAGATAAAATGTTTGACAATCAATTAATACACTGTTACGCCGATATAGAAATTCAGAATTCGACAGGGGAGTTTTAACAAAAGTATGATGATTCATTCTCTACCGTTGTTCCTGAAAAACTTTCATGGAAAAAAAAGGTAGTTTCTCCCAAGATTTGAACTGAGACCCAGTATTTTTGGTTGTTTATAATTTTGATACATGAATTGAATACAATTGAGAAGCTGTTTTTTCTAAAAGGTCAATATTGTACTTGCTCTTTCGCGATAGCAAACGAACACCCGTAGATGGTTTGCAATGTTTAAAAATGTCGGAAGACAAAGAACAAAAGTTGATGCATCGGGTTCTGGCAAAAATAGATTCTGTTTATATTGACTAAGCGGGCGTTTAATGGATCTTGGACATTATTCAAACATGGTTAGGCAAGAACTTTGAAAATCGGAATAGCTGATATGCGAGCCCTCTTTAGATGTCGTCAAAAAGAAACATTATGATGTATTCATTTCTCAAGTGATTTCTTTTTTTTTCGCTACACTTGCCAGTCGAGTTTACCGATTCCAATCCCAAGGGCGTGATTAAGCGAGAATAACTGAAGGATAACTTAGTACAGGAGTATGTGGAGATTTCTAGAAAATCAATTTTAAATATTATGAAGGTAATGTTTTCTCAGTGCAACTGAATTTCAGCAAACGTTATTTTGTTTTAACTTTAACCTCTCGACATTTACGCCGCTCCGTTTAGCGATTGGTGGAATTAGCGCGGCGTAATGTTTCCGTGGCGAATTTAATTTGTTAAACAAGTTACATTCGATACTTGTCTTTTCTATATCGATATCACCAGCATGTATCCAACAGGATACATTATCCTGTTCGGGTTATCGCTTTATAGAAATCCGTCCGACATTCTTATTGTCCTATGCTCACGACTAGAGTGACATTATATGAACGTTCGGCGGAAATTCCGACTACAATGTGATTTGCCGCTACAAAGAAGAAAGCTTGCTCCCACCAAAGTCTAGAGAAATCATTTGAGAAACTTTCCAATTATTTAGTGCTGTTTGTCAGTTAGCTTAACTTTGTTTTCGTAGACGCTACCAAAGATACTGAATAGTCCTTTGAAACAAAGACCGAATTGGATACCGCTATGTGAAATAATGTATCGTGTGCCATTTGTTGAGATTTGCAACGATTATTCCAGGATCGATTTACATTCCCTTCTTGTGCGACCTTTCTTGTTTTATTCGACGCCGAAAGTTTCAAAGGTTTTGCTTCGCTCTATTTCTGAACCTTCTTTTGACAGAGACTGGATGGATTCGTTTACATAACTTGTAAGGAACACCCCCAATTACCGATGGTTCTTGTTAGCCATGGATATATTACACCGCTGTAACGCTCGCTGTATACTTTTGTATCGGATTTAGGGCGTCGTTTCGGTAAACAAGATTTTCATCAATGCAGCTGTGATGTTGCCACATCGAACCGTTTGAAAAGGTATCTTTTGTCGGATCTGTATCCAAAATAGGTGCGCTTTTTCATTTTCAGATAGGGAGGGTGGAGTTGATTCGTTTTGGCAACAAACTATGTGAGCAAATTGAAATGTCCATGACATAATATTACTATTAGACACCTTGTTAATACATGTTTTTATCAGAAAAATATAAGTATAGGCATTATTAGAGAAATATGGAATATTAAGAAAATTTTATGATTTTTGGTGAGAAACTGAATTATAAAATATATATGTACAGAGTTGAGAACGTACATTATTAGATTCCAATTATTGAAAAATTCGGAAAACTTTGTTTCTCTGTTTAATTCTGTTTACTTCTTTTTTCTGATATTATTACTAAACGTAAAGTAAGGATAATTTAAAAGATGAGTGGTATTATTGCGTACCCAACCACGGAAAGGGGAGCAAGAAAACCCAAGTGCGCCCGATGCAGAAATCACGGTGTTATATCTTGGCTGAAAGGACATAAGCGACATTGCCCCTACAGAGATTGCCTGTGTGCGAAATGTAATCTGATAGCGGAAAGACAGCGAGTTATGGCAGCACAGGTGCGTAATCTATCTATTATTTTTAAAGTTAACAAGTGAGATTTGAGAACTGGGTGATGATGGCCGTTGAAAAACTGTAAAAAGCACGTGTTTTATCCGAATTTGCGTTAAATCGGAGAGCTTCGGGGTACATTGTAATATAAATAAAAGGTAAACAGCTTGAAAGGTTATGATAAGCTTTAAGCATATGTATCATTTGAATGATTCTTCATAGTGACACCTTAAAAATCTTTTTCAAGGTCGCCCTAAAAAGACAACAAGCAGCAGAAGACGCAATAGCCTTAGGTATCCGTGCAGCAAATGCCCCAGCGGATGCTCCAAATAGGTTATATCTTGAGGCTGGACCTGTATTTCCTGCCCATGAGGTGGACGGACATGAAGTCTTGTCGGATGAAGAATCAGAAAACGACTTTCAAAATTCAGATGGCGGAGGTGAGTAATACAGAGGGAATATTTGACTACCACATGAAGGCGAACTCTATATGTTATGTTATAATTGCAGAGTCTTCAAATAATAAAAACGAAATGTCAAAACAAACTGAAAGAGTCGAAAATGCTGGCAATAAAAGAAATTTCGATTCCATTAGCTCCAATGAAACGAATAACGATGAAAACAAAGTGAGCGACTGCGAGAATGAAGTCCCAAAGAAGAAACAATCATACACGAAGTCGGCCTCAAACGGTATATCGGCAGCAAATATTCTTTCGAATCCTGTGGTTAGCCTTTCTCAAGCTATGGCTTCGACCTTCCGACCTGGAAGACTGAGTCAAATCGAAATTCTAAAAAGACTTTTTCCGATTCAAAAATCGAATGTTCTCAACTTAGTTCTCCAAGGATGCAACGGGGATTTGGTAAAAGCCATAGAACACTTCTTGTCAGCGAATGAACCAGTACGATCAAACGATATCGGAAAATTCGATCCTGCAATCAGCCCAAAATACATTCTTTCTCCATACAGCTCCTATTCATCTAGCTTCCCATCGTCCGCCTATGAATGTATGCGTAAAGATTGGATGGATACAGGCGTAAATGGAGGTGTAGTGCCTCCAGAAAAATCGAATGAATCTTTAGCTTTTAGAACTGTTCCTTCGTTGACTGATGTGAGCAAGTCTTTTGGTTTATCTGCCGGATCGTATCTACCTATTCCCACCAGTGTTTGGCAAAAGCAGTTGAATCAAAATGCACCTACAATCTCTGAAGCCAGTAGCAACACAGCCTGTACAATTTCACCGAATTTACTGGATTACCAATCGAGGACCTTGACTCAGCCATCGTTACTAAATGCGTTTTCTACTTTACACCCAGAAACTTTACTCTCGACGCCATTTTTGTTTCCCCCGACGTCCGAAAAGATTTCTTCCCTTACCGGGAGTCCCGCTCTCCCGGCATTGAATTGCACAAACCCGTTCCTGTTACCATTTGGTTTGTATGCATCTCATCCTTTGCTATCAGGCGCAAAGTCTTCATTTGGTTCGAGTCCCAGATAATGTTACATGATTTTTGAAACAAAGTTAATGTTTTTTCGAAGTTCACAAATGCACCAAAGTTTCAATAGATTTATTTGTACAAAATGGTTGATTCTTATTTCTCTTATTCGAATAAATGCCAGAATCCGATTCATCATTTAGGTAATGGAACGTCTTTGAAGTATAGAACATGCTTGTTTAGAAACTTTAGAAGTAAAGGGAGAAAATAGTCATAGAATCTCTTGTCCTATTGTGATGAAAAGCCAGCAGTTGCTCCACTGCAGTGGAATGAGGAAAAATATGCAGCATCAGCATGTTCAGTTAAACTATCAACACCAGCGGATTCTGCTCCTGCAGATAAGTCTATGTTGGAACTTATTCGGGAACTTCACAATAAACCACAAGCAATACAATTTACCACCGCATCATTTGGTTATAAACAACTGACAGACACTCGTGGTTCTTATTCACAAAATTGGAATAAACCACTTGCGGGTCAGAACCCGACACGAAGAAAAGTGATTTCAGATGTATGCCGAAAATTTCATTAGGTGATTAAAATATAATATACTTGACACAACATTCCGACAACAGTTCATCTGAAACAGATACCCTACCAGGTAATTTCAATTTGCAATTGTAGCTCAACTAACATACTTGAAAAGTGTGATTGGCTACTGATACAATGTTGTTTTCAGAATGTACACAAAAGATATCACCAAGACAGCAGTGCAATAACAAATTCCGTGTAGCAGATGATGAAGGTATTGATACTGAACAAAGTTCAAAGACAGGCACTAATGAGACTTACCTAATGTACACAAAACCCCGAATCCATAAAGCTGATTAAAGGGAAAAGAAATTTGTGGAAGAATATTTACTGCAAAGGCGAAAAATTACCGACAATGCGTTACCCGGTTCCACCGAGGCTCGTTCACCTAATTTTTCTAAAAATAAATTGAAGAGATTGTTTGAAACAGACTGGCCTCTTTACTGAGTCTTTCGAGATATCAAACTTAAGCTCGTACAAAGTTTCATCGAATTTACGATGACAACGTGGGAAAAGCAACTGGATAAAAATTTAGAGAATTGCGAAAATCCTAGAGCCGCGAAGCACTGAAGGTTATGAGTTACATCATTCTATGGAAATCAGTGATACCGAAGCTTATGGATTAAACGCAAAATGTTATAAATTCAATTGTCAGTCGTATTTAGATGACTTTCCAAAAGATTTCACGGATAGTATAAGGCGACTTGAGGATAAAAGAAAGAAGAAAAGAAGCCGAAGCAGCTAACTGCGTTCGTCCAAGACTCATTGAAAGGAGAAACAAAACAGAGCATAAAAAGTAACTAGCCAAGTATTACAGTCAAGGAATAGAGGTATCATAGTTACCTTATAACTAGCTTGTAACGATTTAAAACATTCAGTTTTTTACTATTTTTCGACTTCCAAGAAATCGAAGAAATTCACTGAACCACACACGAATAATCGAATTCATTCGTGTGTGAAAATTAAAAAGAAAAGATCAATGGCGGTGGATCACGGAATGTTCCAGCTTGCAAGTACGGTATATTAATTACCGTATTTCCACTTCCCCGATGAAAATATACAAATTCCACTTCGAAAAGCTTATAATGATATTCAATACACATGTACATTATAATTTCAAATAACCTGAAGATTAGGAAGCTTGCATGCGTTCCTAAGCTAAAACTTCCGTTACCTGGATCATTCGCAACCCTACAAAGACAACTTGGAACAAAGGAAAAAAAACTCTTTAGAGCGTTTCTTAATTCCTAATACTATATTAAATGCGTAGCAAGAGCGTAGATTTTAGATGGTTTCCCTAACACATTCCGATCCGAACAACTCAAATCTAGCCTTATCATTTCAAAATATAAGTCCATAAGCTACCGTAGTACCATAGTACCGCATACAGAAGTATAAAAAAAGGAATGAATACAACATACCTTGAAACTTTGCCCGAATCCGAAAGTAGTGTTCGCATAGTCTATTTTTTCACACTGGTCTTCAATAATCTCCAGCCTAGTTCATATCAACCTGGATGAATCTTGCTATGCCGGTACGCACCACGGCAATATACTACTGCACAGTACTGAACGCTGAATAAAGAGAAGCTACTAGCTTGTTCGCGGACTTGGCTAGCTGATGGGTGATCGTTACTTTATAACTGAAAGGCTATGATAATAAATAAATTTGTAAAGTGTATAATATAAATGCAATAGCCTATATTAATTGCAGTCCGTATCGTTAGCTCCACAACGGTGGTCCGTAAATGCTTGTTGTTTTAGTATATACCACCTATTCACCAAAACTCAGACATTGCTTTTATGTATTCACAGTGAACATCATACTTAATACAGAACATACATCAACTATATGGGTATTGAACCATATAATTGAAGAATAGGAATGATAAAAAGCTAGCAGTTAATCGATGCCAGACTTTAAAACACAGAATACTGATAAAAATATATACATGTTTGGCATGAAGCCTTTCGGAAATTTTCTTTTGTTAGAAATGTTTTAGTATCTATCGTAATTTTCTAGGTCAGGCGTTGTTGGACGTTGTTGCATCTGCATGTAATGTCTGTTCATAGTGTCTGCAACCTGCGATTCGTAGGGATCATACATGGGATCGTACCTGTCAAGGGTTGAACAAATTATTTAAAACTGTATTATCACAACAACAACAAAAACAGATACCAAGTTACAAAATGCATTAGGGATGAACCCAGGTAAATACAGCATGCAGACATCACAAGATTTATTATTATTACTAATGAATGAAGAATACATTTAGAAGAGCGACATCATAACTCCGATGATGTCATAAACATGCTTTCTATTGTCTGGGTAAATCACTAACTCTTTAATATTTATACATAGCGTAGTTCATGGGCATCATATCCCGTAAAGAAGTGGCCATCAGTGCTTCGTCCATCATCTCGGGACCCAGTTCACCGTTTCCGAGAACCATTTCTGCAATTAGAAGGAAATGAACATGAGACGCAAATTTTATTTTATTGAATTTGACACCAAATCTATTCTTTCCCAAGAACTAACCAGGTTCATAATACAGTTCAGGATGATTAAGAATATCTTCTTCATGCATGTATGGAGTGTAAGGATCGTCAGAGTACATGTAGTCTTCCTCGTCTTCTTCAAACTGTTGGTTTTGTATCATGTCTATCCATTGGGAGTTGTGCCAGCGGAATTTTTCAAGTCGAATCTTTTCCTCCCATTCTTTATCAAATTCCTGCATAACATAGATTGGGATAAGGAATGTCCGAAAAAAGCACTGTTTGTCACGCCAGCTCTACAGATTACGTTATGTTTCAGGTACTTGCTTTCTTTGATAGTTGTCTGCACGTTTTGCATACACAGATTTACAGTAAACATCATCCTTCATAAAATTTCCTCACCATTATAATATCCAATGTGCTGTCACAAACTTTCCTGATCTCATTGTTTCGATCTTGCAGCAAATCGATCAAATACGCAGGTGCCTAAATGACAATGAATAAATAAGACTTGCGTAACTTTAATAACCTACTATGAAGGAAAACAGTTTTACTTTATGTATGGATTATAAAGAATGTTATTAAACCAATTATAAATATATCACCTGTGTTTCTTCAATAATTACTCTTCTGGTGGCGTCATGCCAAATCATTTGATAAAAGACATATGCGATCTGCAGTACGAGTTCATCATCTTCTTGTTTCTCTATATAAATTGTAGAATTAAATGAAATCAGGGAAGAAAAATATTTACAGAAAGGGATTGAGAAGAGCAATTTTGAGAATGGGACTAACTTACCATTCAGGAGATTTATAAGAATGTGAATAATACTTGAATTGGCAAGCATCACTGCACAATTATCGTCCAATGCGACTGTACCAATCAACATCACGGTTTCCAGCACCAGATCGTCAGGAGCTGTTCCTGCATGCCATGAATCAATTATGAATTACAGACCGAGAAAATATAATAGGATATCAAATCACTGGCTAGAATGAAATAATTACACCTTACATACCTGATGATAACGTATGCTTGATATAAGGAACAAGGTTGTATTCCTCTAAAACTAGTTTGTAATCTATGTTGGTCAGTGTCAAGTTCGACATTGTTCCGATACACTCAATAACAAAGTCTTCGTCCTTGCATGTCGTGATTGCCTTTGCAATGTCGCTTATGTATTCCTGCAGTAATGGAGAAATCAAATATCACTAAACGTAAAACGATCACTTGTGAATTTCTGAACTCTGTAATATTACGATGAATCTTTGCTTGCTAGGTCCACTATGCTGTGACATATTCCTGATCATTTTTAAGAGCAAGGGATCCTTGTACTTGAACGCACGTCGCAAAAGCAACTTGAGCCCTCGGCCATTCAAACAGTCGCATATCACCTGACAATCGAATCAAAGTGACTTAGGTAAAACAGCATGTAAAGAAACACCCCAAGATATATTTTTATTCCTAATTTGCACATTTGATATACCATACCTGAGTGTTTCTTTTCTTGCAAGCAATATTAATGCAAAGAGAAACGACTTCCAAGTCTGTTTTTTCATCCTTAGATTCCAAAATTAGTTTGATGAGCTGAATTTAAAAATAGATGCAGCATTAAAGGTAAGACTGTATTGTTTCAAATAAATATTTTTAAATTTAAAAGATCAAAACATGAATTGTACCTGTGGTATGCAATCAGTATAGCAGAATGTAGATCTGGCTTTGTCATCCATACTTAAATGATAGAGCAAACAAATAACTGCTATATGGTGCAGTGGGTTACCTATAAATAGTATATGACAGAGATTAGAATACTGGAAAATATTTAATAAAGAAAAAGTATATTGTGATGTCCTACGAACCGATAATGTTGGCAAGTTTCGGAAGCAAACCCGATTCAAACATCTGGCTTCGCATTTCTTTATCAAAAGAGAGATTGAGCATCAGACGCAGTGACACATTCAGTAAATCCTCATTTTCATTCGGTATTAGCCGGCTAAGAATGACGGCGATTTTTCTTTCGCACTAACAGGTAAATATATAAGAATAAAGAAAATGTACACTAGGAATATTCCTGCAAATTATCTCACCAATTCAGGTTTGTTCTCTATGAAAATTGAGAGCTTCTTCAAAAAAGAAAGTATCAATACGAGGAGTTCAGGATTTGTCCGTGTCGCGAGCGCTTGTGCGAGTATGTTAATGATTCCGCGTTTTCTCATCTTCACCTCGACTGACATGTCCTCAGACAGATTTAGCAACAGGTAAAATGCAACTGTTGCAAAACATTAATGAAAAACAATAACTTTGAAAATAATAGTAACAATAGCTATAGTTCACTATCATGTTTAATAAAGTTCACCTCTTAATAGTTGGTCCTGCTTTTTGATTACAGCTTCGCTCTTTTTCAGTGATTTTTCGTATTCTTTTACCAGGAGATCGGTTTTTGGAAGGTTCGTCAGTGTTGAACGGTTAAGTAAACAGCTTGAAGTTCCGAGTTATAGCAGAATAATTCACTGTTAACTGTATACTTGTAAATCTTTACAAAACTTATTCTGTATCAACACTTATTAAAAGCCTAATCCGAGAGGAGCATTTGAAATAAGGATATGTTGTTGCTTTTTCTTTGCGAGTTCTTCTCTCCACATGTCGTGTCGAGACAATTCATGCTCTACGATCGACATGCACAATCCTCCGATCTGGAAGACATTCAGATTATTCTAATTCAGGAGAAAGGTGAGGGTTTCATATTGCTAGCATACCTTGAAATGAATTATAACACCATGGAACTGAGAAAACGTCGAAAAGCAGAAAAATATATAAATTATGTTCGTAGATAGCTCGACGCTCTTCTTCCAGTCTTCACGCAGCACACGAGCCAGTGCACCGAGCACAGTCTCTGATGATATTAAAAGAGGAATCTTTAAAGGTTATGGGAAGGGAGTGATAGTTATTCGCTGTCTATTTCCGTAAAGTTAATTTAACCATAATAATATTCACATTTCGACAAATCTTATCAATGTAACCAAGCATATGCTATGCTATACCACTATTAGGGATTTTTGCACTGTACACATTAATTGTGTTCTGGTATCTGAAGAGAAAAGCCATCATGATTTCCTTTTTGAATAAAATTAAAGAACTTAAAATTCTTACAGTAACTTAGAAACTTTCCATACCATTCTGAAGAAGTTCTTCCAAGTTATCTGGATTTCTTGTGAGTTGCAAAAGCAAGGCAGAGGAACGAATCTTTTCAGGCACGTCCTCATACAGGAGCTCGACATAGTTATCAATTTCATTTATGTTTGCCTGTTCACCAATTTCATTGCTATAGAAACTGTTGTCTTCGACCTCCACTGCAGATTTTCCACCTTCCATGGAACTTCTTGGAGAATCATCTGTACATACAGTTATTATAATACATTCTACTATAATAAACAGTGAATATCATGGAAATATAATATAACGCAATCGACTTGAATCTACACCTTTCCCAGATACTATTTTCCGATTTTGCAAATAGTACAGCAACTGCTCGACCTCTGCGATTTTCGAAACGTGTATAAGCTTGCACTTTTCAACCACTTCTTCTGCCAGTGATGCTATATCAGTCGTAGAGTTCAAGCTTCGAAGATGGATTCTGAAAGAGTTGAAAAAATTTGCTTTACTCTTTACAATTGTTTACTCAAGGATCAACCTATCCCTTTTTTTATTGCATGGAAAAATAAACACTTCTAATTAGAAAAGCAAACAAATGAAAACTTACATTTTTTGGAAATGTTTTTTCTCTCCCAGCATAGGGTCTCCTAATTCTCCCAATATGGTGGCTTCCACCTCATAGTTAACAACCAAGGCTTGTTCCGTGGGGTGAACATCTATTGCTCCACCTTTCACTTTTCTGGAAAAGTAAATATTGGAGTTCAAATTCAGTATTGCACCACAATCATTATGAAAAATCCTTAAGATTAGAATGAAATATTATGATTGTGTATTGGAGAGAACTTGTAATATCGAGCCCTCTCACAAATGCACCTCATTATGTACTCCCATAACAATAATTCGTGGTAACTATAAGAATTTTTTTTATAGGAATAAAGAATACAAAAAAGCTAAGAGACTCGATCGATATAATATTGTAATATAGTATCATATAATTGATGCAGCCGCATAGGATAGTACTAGTTATTCTGCTATATAAAGTCAAGCGCCAAATAATATTTACCGTACCTCTTCAAGTATCTTGCATCGTCGGTTTGCATTTTAAAAGTTTGACAGAATAAAACAAGAACAATGCCATAAAAATAATATAATTCCAAGCTTGACCGATGGTAACCTTAAATGTAGCTGTTGGTATGGTTCTGTGATACCACTAGAGAGGAAGTCCTGAACCATAGAAATATACAGTACTGTACATACTTATTATGGAAATATCTATGCCTGAACGGTCTCGCAACCAATAAAACAGAAAAGGGATTTTCGATTCAAGATTATTTTATTTGCAACAAAAACAAAATCCTTAGGAACGATAAATTATGTCATGCAAATTTGAACGTATTTTATATATGAGATGTACATCAAGAGATCACTACGAAACACATAATTAAATACACATTATTATAATGACAATCTGATTCAACGTGACATTAACGGTGTTGATGCTTTACTCATTTACTTTCTTCACGCTTTTCATAACAGGAACCCCAAAATATCCACATAGGTCGTTACAGCATTGGCGGACCCCATCAACGGGCCCGTCCCACTCTGTTTCGCTCAGAATAATCATCACATTTTCGAGATTATTTTCGTCTGCAACCAAAGCTTCAAAAGTTAATACCGATTCGTACAATTGGGTTGCAGAAGTGCGTCTTATTACAGGGAATGGATGGCAAAGCATTTTCAAGAGCTGTGAAACGGCATTCTTCTGCATGTCCTTGATCTCAAATTGCAACAACCCACAATATACAGATATGCTGGCAATTAAACGTTGAGCATTCTTTGTTCTGGCCACTTCTTGCTTGACAAGTGAGAATAGGTTGACAGGGAAGAGGGCAATCTCACCTTTATTTTTTTCCTCATCTAGCAGCATGCGATTCACAATAGCGAAATAATCTTTCTGCAAAATCAAACACAAGGTTTTTAGCATGGGATGAGACACTCGAGCATTTTTCAAGTTGTTTTCGAAAACTTCCAAGAGACAAGTGAGAAACTTTGACATAGCATCTTCATCGTTACAAATATCTTTGAGGTGAAGACAAAGAGCCCTGCCACTAGCTGCAGCAAGAGACTCGGTTAAATCTCCAACAGAAATGACCATGCCCAGCAACATATGATAAAGGTAGACTTCATGACACATGACTTTGCTCAATGTGCGAAAATACGTTTTTAGACAGTAACTATGCTTTCCACCCAACAGAGCTGTACATAGTTCTTTGTGATGCGGTATGAATGGAATCTTGTTTTTACTGTAAACAATCGAATAGAGCGCTGCCTTTGCGGTGTCACGGACTTTATGCATTTTCTCACAACCTTGTTGAAACAGGCTGCACATCAATCTTCTTATGAGATCCTTGTTGAACAGCTCTTTATCTGTTTCCGTAATAAACATAGTTAGAGTACATAAGCCTTCCACACCGGCTTGCCGTACCAAGGAGCCAACGTCCCCTCTTGTATCCTTAGTGTAATCCTTGAGCGAAGCTAACAGTATGTTATAAATTGTATCAATGTTCTTCAGACAAACCAAGTTATTAGGGTTACCGTCTTTCTCAACTCCAGCAGACTTACAAATCTGCACAAGGCCTCGTACAGCGTGCATGCGGGCCTCTGCGAAAGTAACATCCTTTTCATTTGTGATTCTTGAGGCCTTGCTGACGGCATCACAAATTTTTGTGAATCTTCCTTTAAGAACAGGCTGGGGTAAAGCAGCCACAGCTTGAACATAGCCGCATCTTTGTGGCTCGGACAAACTCTCCAATTTCCCTATGTATTGATCAAGAACTTCTTCCACTTCATCATCTCCACCTGCTTCCGCTTTTGAATGGAGTTTGGCAAAACCACCACTAGCAATAGTGATGTGGTTAATTTCCGCCAGTGCGTTAACGGCAGCGGTACAAACTTCTTCGGGTTCGTTAAAAGTATGCAGGTTGGACAGGGTGTCATGTACAATCTCAAGCCAGGTTTCTGTCACTATTCTAAGAGGCTTTATAATCTCTCTGCACTGAGATATGCGAGCAATCAAATGGCAGCATGCGATCCTCATCAGTTCACCTCCATATCCACGAAACAGCTTGGCGTCTAAAAATTTTCTTCCGAGTCCCATTATCGACTTCAGCTGAGTTTTACCAGTAAGTAAACCAGGTTTGGACTTTATCTCAACTTCATGCAGAGAGTGTGCAACTTCTGCCAGCGCGATCAAACCGCCGTGACGGGCACTGAGGTCTATACCCGTGGACATTTGTAGAAGGCGATTGAGAACATTGGTGATCATGTAGGTAGGGTTAATCGGTGTGAGCTTATGCAAAGTTTTTGCAGCTAGCCAACGGATTTCAGGATCCCAGTGATCAACTTTACAATCGCAGAGGTGATCGATGAAAGCAGTGGTGTATTCATCAAATTTAGCTATAAAAGGACCGATTTGGAGGTAAGCATTGTTACGACTTCCCACGGCAAAGTAATCGGCTTTGGTCACAATGCTTATTCCTTGAGGGAACTGTCCTTGTCTGCCAACGTTTTCTTGGAATGCTGCAGAAGCTGCACGTCTGCAGTTAACCTCTCTGTCAAAAGCTGTGACTATGAGCAAAGTTTGTGCTATGTTTTTCACACATGGTTTTATAACTTCCGGAGTATAAGCTCGTGCGAACGACCAAGCTAAGTAACAAGCAGAATCCCTAACATGAGCTCCAACGCTGCAAGCACCTCGCTTAATATCAAAGGTCAAAGCTCGTAGTAACATTGGCACAACATCTTTAAGTCTGTTCGGAAGCAGCAGACCTCGTCTTCCAAGTTCAGCAAGTGTCAAACAACCGCCGTGCCAAGCACCATCGGCTTGAAAATCCGAGAAACAATCGATCACCGATCCAACAACATCGTCGGCAAGTTCACGAGGCAGTCTACTTGTAATCCTCCCAATTCCCTTGGCAGCAGACCACCGAACAATTGTGTCAGAATCATAAAGTGCGGATAGCAGATCTTCTATGATGACCTCCATCTCCTCTGGTATATCATATTCTGTATCATCTTCCTGAGTGACGTTCGCGTCACTTTTCACATCCGATGCGGTTGTTAGAGTGTCTTTGAGCGATCGGCAACCTCTCTGATATCTCCATTTTGCCACTATTGGAGCAAGAAAAGTTGTGCCAAGTCGTTGAACCAATTTTACAGCAAGTTTACGTATGATTGAATGCTTGTTCGATAAAATCTTAGACTCATTAACTAGTTCCAGTACAGCAGGAGCCAATGGAATCAAGTTATTGCGGTTTCCAAGCGAAAATATTGACACCAAAACCATTAATGAGCCCTTCATTCTAGCAACACTAGCATAGGATTCCGAATCCGCTATTATTTCCATCGTCCAATTAATGATAGAAGGAAGTTGTTTTTCCTGTGCATCCGGCCGTATCATGATCTTGGATAAAAGCATAGCAGCAGCTTCCTGACAATTGTCTGCGTAAAGAAGAAGATAAAGTTTACCTACATCAATGAGCCTAGTCATCAACGGGGTTTTTTCATCGCTGTCAAATTTAGCCATGTCAAAAGGAATTAAGCAAATCATAGATAGCCAAAGCAATAGCATGTATTTGATTTCCCAGGTTTCATGTTGATTTGGATCCTGTTCGTTTAGCATGGCTAAAATAGGTTCTAGGTCTGCAACTTCGTGTGGAAAAAGCCTTACAATCATTTTATGACCCCTGGTCTTCGTTATCAGGTACATGTACTTGAATACATGGTGCAGCAATTTAGGCGAAGAATTTTCGTCCCTAACATATTCTAGCAGAAGTGTCAGCAACTTCTCCAAATGAGGATCAAGAAGATGAGGCTGTTCTTGATATTTATCGATCGTGAAGGAGAATTTTTCGTCGGATAATTCTAAAGAAATCTGATTGTCATAGACGTTTTTAAGATTATTAATTAGAGCTATCACTTCTTCGACTTCGCTGAAATGATCCTTAACGTCACCCTCCGTGAGAATGTCGTCCTCCGCTGGTAAATTCGGAGTTTCCATTCGTTCTGCTTCCACCTCCATTGCTAACTGATTACCGCAAAAAAGTGATCACGCGCTTCGTCTATCACGTAATTCGCTAGGGGGCGCAAAATATTTTGAAATTGTCATTTCTCCACTCGCATTCACTTTAGAGAAATAAAAATGGTATTGTAGGATTCTTTGAAAGTTTTTACATCATTTAAGGCAAAAAGAATCCTACACTACCATTTTTATTTCTCTAAAGTGAATGAGAGGGGAGAAATGACAATTTCAAAATATTTGCGCCCCCTAGCGAATTGCGTGATAGACGAAGTACTTGACCTTTTTCTCCGGTTGATAGTGTTGCTGAGATTCAGGACTTCAAGTTAGAACAAAGATAACAAATGAGAACGAAATATATATTAAATTTCGGTACTAACTGGTTTTGAAATTATATTGAAGAAGCAAGATGTCACATTAATTACAAAGTAATTTAGTAGTTAAGTTTACCAATTTATTCCTTTATTCATTCACTGTGAGATTATGAACGAGCAACTCGATCCACGGATTCAAGTAAGTGATTAAATTAATCAATTCTGCTGTGGTATCAGCTAGTGTGGTTATCAGTCTGTTAAGTTACCTATTTTTCCACCTAATTTTTTTTTTCATTGATATATAGAAAGAATTAGAAAGATTGAATGAAGCAAGCAAAGTAATAAACGAATTGGAAAATAAACTTAATGTAAGTTCATAAATTAATCATTGTTGAATAAAGTTCCTGGTACAGGTTTATATGTTTTCTGTTACCAACCCTAGGAAACCAGAAACGAGTATCGAAGTGCTCTTTCAGAGTCTACCCGTGACCTGAATCGCTTAGCGAAAAAGATTGGAGATGCTGTTGCGAAAGCACGTCCCTACTATGATGCCAAACAAGCAGCAAAAGAAGTAGGACTTGAGCTATGATGTACTGCGACACTATAATTTGCCCTTAATTCCCTTTTTCAGTGTAAAATTGAATATTTCTATACCAGGCTCCAAATAAGTCAAGGTAGATAACCATCCTTATTCAAGTTTTTGCTCCATCTCATCTGTTGCAAAGTGCTATCGTAATCTCTTCCATTGGTGGTAATAATGTTTTAGTGTGTGAGTAAAGTAATTGAGTTACTGTCAAGTAGTAGCAAGAGGCAAGGACATAGAAATTTAGTTTCATTCTTGAGTCAATAGTACCAAGTTTTTCACCGGGGGCGATCTGTGGTCTTAGCTAAGAAATTTTTATGCTAAATTTGCTGTGACTGGTTTATATTTTCTATTTTTTCGATGCTTGGTTATTTCCGGTAATTCGATTAAGTGTTTGTTGTGCGTTTGTGGAAACATATTTGTGGTTAACAGTGATTCAAACCAGATTATCCTATGACTCATTGCTCCTAATTTGCAACTTGAAACGCTCGATCTTACATAAGATGAACTTAACAATTGGGATTGGAAGTCATCAGATTCAAATCTTTAAAATAGTTTACAATCATTTTTAGTATCCAGTATTACAAAGTATTACCAAGAAGTTCATAGATAAATAATATTGCATCCTTACAGGCACAACTAGAGACGCAACATGCTGCTGTAAGATATGAAAGAGCTGTCAGCATGCATACAGCTGCCAGAGAAATGGTAGCTGTTGCTGAACAGGGAATGGCTAATGGTGGAACAAGTGATACAGCGTGGCAAGAAATGCTGAACCATGCAACACTCAAGGTATTGATTCCTTTATACAGATATTGCACCATGCAATAAAGTTTCGATAGATAACAGTCATACCCTTGACCACATTTAAATACAAACTTGCTTTTTATGAAAAACATATGGGATCTATATATTGACTGCAATGTATAATTTTATGCTTACTCTTAGGTCAATGATGCTGAGTCTGAAAGGCTTGCAAGTGGGAAAGAACATCATGAACGAATGGAGGTTTTTAAGAAGGCGGGAACATGCGTCTCAACTCTTGATCGAAAGTTAAAATTTAGCATCTTAAAGTCGAGGAAGTATTTCGAATTAAAGGAACTTACTAACACCAGAATACAGGTTGGTTGCTTGGAAAGTTTTTTCAGTCTAGTGAATATTATCCAGACTTTAAACTGTACTTACGTTTTGTTCAACCCAGACTCTGGTGAATGCTGTAAAATCTGCCGAAGTAAAACTACTCGCTGCCAAATCAAATTACTCTCAAGCTCTGAAAAATCTCGAAGAAATTAGCGACGAAATCCACGCTGCTAGAAGACATTCTCGTGATATTCTCGGAGAGAGAGGAGCAGGTGTAGGAGCTGAAGAGTCGGCAATTACAATAGAAGATACTTCAGTCCAGAAACCAATTTCAGGTAATAAATATTACGACTGATGTAAACTCTTCAGGTATGTTTTTTCTACAAGTAATCAATATACCTTTTATCTTATAGACATAAACCCAGATAAAGATGAAGCAACAAATGCTGATATGAATCCAGCATCATACCTTCAAGTAAAAAGTACAAGGTCCCCGCTTGCTGACAAAAACCGAAACACGAAAGTTATTGTGAAAACGTCCTTCGCCAAGTCGTCTCCAACAATGCCTGCAAGAAGTAGTGAAATATTATTAAGCGTTGCCGATCTTAGTCAAGTTAGTGCATTGTAACGACAATTGTGTAGATCACAAATTAATAAAGTTTCGCTATGAAAACTATTTTGGTTCGAGTGATTCTCTGTCACCACACCGTCTAGTATTATTTTTTTCTGTCTTTGTGTGCATTCGTGTACTGCGTTACTTAGTCCTTTTTGTATCTCCAGTGTTATCCAATAAGTATTTGCATGGTGTTGCAATTATCTGAGAAATATTTGCTCAGTAAATAAGTTCTATGACACAGATGCATTTTTGTTTTCTGTTGATGAATGTATTGCTTATAATACTTTTAATATATGGTTTTGTTATCCCAATACATAAAGATGTTTGTTTTGAATAATGGAAGTTTAATACAATCGGTTGAGAGAACATGTTTCGTTGTCTATTTTTATCATCTTGGTGATATTAGATGAGGTTTATTATTATTAGTGTTTAGTTAGAATATTGGAATTGGGAGGACAATCAACAAGCTAATATTAAAATTAGCATGAGCAGAGTTACTTTATTCACAACTTGAACAACGTTAACATAGAGCCCATTACCGGGTTAATCTTCGGATTGCATGTGCCTTAATGTTAATATCAAACAAATCTTAGTCACTTTGTTCCCTTTTCAGTTGGAATATTTAAAGCAACACTTGTGTTCAATACTCACAAGAACTAAAGAAATTTCCCCAGGATATAAACAAACTAAGTTTATAACAGGATACAGATAACGCTTGGTGACTCAAACAAGCTGCCAACAATATGATTTTATCTAGTGGGGAAGAGGAAGTGTAGGGAAAAAATATCCCAGTTTCCCTTTTGCTACGCCTATCATACATTAAATACAATGTATGTAATCTAGTAATGTCAGATCGATTGCAGCTTACATAGCTAAGGAAGTCCTGCGGTAATACATTGAGAGCATGTTGCAGACACAATGCGGTATTATGGCATTGTAGATAGGAAACACCAGGGAAACGGTAGTCAATGATTGAGAGTATATAAATCGTATGGATGCAAAGCAGTCAGTCAATAATAGAAGCGTGCTTCTTGTTTTTCAGAAAACATTAAAATGAGAGCAGCTAACGTAAGTGTTCATATAGTGTTTCATGTATAAGTTAAAAATATACTGTAATAAGTATTTATAAACTTACCTAAAAATTATGTGAGTTAACGTTCAAGTTCATGGATAGGAAATTATAGAAGATGACACAGAGAGTGAAGATGATGAAAGCTTTATTGCACAAATTGAGTTTTCGACCGTGCATTCTGCAAGATTGAAGATGTTCAGTGATGCTGTTTGGGCCATTATTGCAACAATATCAGTAAGGCATTAGTAAATGATTTTCATAACTAAAATCATCTGTTAAATTTAATCTTATTTAACAATGGAAGTAACTTTCGATGGGACTTCGTTCCCCCTCATTAAATTGTATCCATATCGCTGAGTATTTTTAAATAAATACTGCAGCAGAAGATGATATCCCTGCGGGAGAAGGGAAGTTGTATTCATTTATACCTACAATTGGGAAAACTATCATAAAATGTTGAAGAGCAATGATTTGCGCTAAAAAATTTGGAAGTTTTTTGGTTCGCCTTTCCAGTTTACAGATAAAACACATTGCAACATTCATTCTTCAACATTATTAGATATGACACACCTGACATGATGAGTAGCCAATGAGTAGTTAATTACTAGACAATACAAACAATCCACTTTTCTCTGCAGATTGCTCCACTCATGCATTTGAAATTAATAGAAGAGTTGGGTAAACACAATAGTGGTAGTGAAGAAGATGTTACTCATCTATGGGATACACTAATGCAAAAGATACCAACCTACTTTCTGACATTTTTGATTGTGTGCAATATTTGGACCTGCCACGTATGGTAAAGATATATACTGAATGAAATCGAGAATTTTCACTTTTTTTCTTTTTGTTTCAACTCATAGTGAATCCTTTCCCACTTTGCAGGACATTTCAAACTATGAGACAAGTAACAGATTTAAGCATCATTGTAAACCTGGTAAAATGTTAACTACTATTTAACAAATGTTACAGTAAATCATTTCTCACAGGTTCAACAATTTTAATTTTCTTTTAAAAGGTAATCATGCTTTCCGCTTCGCTGCTGCCCTATTTTGTAAGTAATAATATAATAGACAGTAAAAGTTCATTACCTTGATGTTGGATAGTCGGAACTGATTTGATTGGCGCGGACAAAATCCTAATTAAAGTTAATGCATGCATAGCTTCAACTTCAGTTAACTGAAAGTAATTTTCCTGGTCCCATCAACTTCAAGCTTTTACTGCAAAAAGGAAATGAAAAAAAGTACTTGAGCCAACAGTAACAGAAAATGTGTTGCTTGTTTGTTATTTCAGTATTCAGTTCTCACGCAATACCAAGAAACAACCTCACTCATTATCTACAGCTGTTTGCAGATTTTCATTGCAATCATTCAAGTGGGTATTTGGTTTACCAATTTTATTACTTATTTGAATATTTTGTAATATATTTAATGTTCGGGCCTTCTTCTTTAGGGCCTTCTTGTGTATCATGCTTTCGAATACCCAGGTTTACTTACTGAAAAGCTGGAACAAAAATCAACAACTGACAAGGTAAATTGCATTGACTTATCCAGATTCGGATAAACAAAAACAACAGCAAAAGTCATGACATAATGTACGAGATATCAGGCCTGTTACAAAAAAACAAACAATCATGTGTCTGTTGAAAACATAAACAATCCTGTTTATAAACGTGATTTTTAGGCAATGTTCAGACGCCAAATTCTCTACCGGTTGACCATTGGTCCAGTATTTTGTATGATTGCAATATTTCTTGCCTTCTTTTCTGTGACAGCAGTAAGATTTCTACTTATTATATTTTTTATAGTGTAATTAACATATAACATTTTTCAAACTCATGGGTTGATAATCAAACAGGCACTGGTGTCACTTTTACTCATTCTGATCTACCCCTGGATCAAATCCTTGTTGAAGCGGATAGTGGGATGTTTTCCAAGTAACTAGTGTTCATGTGAAATTTTTAATACAAAACGGTATTTTGGTTTTACATATAATTTAATGCATAGAATGCTACACAAAGATTCATGGAAAGAGATTTAATTCAAGAGATTTGCTGTGGTATGAGAGGATAAAAATGAAACGAACAGAATGTAAGAATTAAACATTGTTCATTATGTATCACCAATTTTCGCATAAATAAAATCAACATAGAGTCAACATTTCATGTAAGTATGTATTACTTATAATTTTTAGCTAGTTGGCTTGATTAATGTTGTGCATGATTATTCGTGGAACATAGAACCGGGCCATGATGTTAGTGGAAGTCATGGATGTTACTGTAACTAGCACAAAGACAGGATGTTTTGGTTAGCTAAAACATACATGAATCGTGTCACGTCATATAACCATGATGCATTAACGAATAGCACGTATATCAGTGAATATTCTAGTAATATTTGCGGTACAAAACATCCAGTACTTCAATACCCAATCTCATATCATCTAGAAGTAGCAAAAGTTTTAAACATTAAACACTTTCAAATATACTTGGATTCCTAAAGTACGATTACCGGTAATTTATTCTGGCTTGTAGGTTTCACAGACGGAGTGTTTGCTATTACCGCAACCCTTGTTGCATTGGACATCACGTAAGTGGAACGCATCACATGAAGCTGATTCTAAAATTCATAGACTCAATTTTAGCATTTAAAAATACTATTGTTTCACTCTTAAGTTAGTTAATTCATTTTTTACCAGGGAAAAGCAAGTACCAAAACCGGCAGTAGTGGATGAAATGTATAATGGTGTTTTAGCTGAAGCACTGAAAGCAAAATGGGTGATATATGTTTCCTACATATTGTTGTTTTTCATCATTGGCCTTACATGGTACACGCACCTCACACTATTTAAGGTAAGAAAACTATTTATATTCTCAGGTAAATTTAGCTAGTACTTTAAATAGGATATGTGCCCTTTTACCAGTGTATTGTAGACAAATCTTCTCCAGGGATTAAACAACTGATTACTAAATATATTCTTAAATCTTGATCTAAACATAACGTGTAGGTTTTGAAGCTTCTTCTCTTTTTACGTAACCAATGTTAATTTTAAGTTCTGCTAAAGCTATCGTTCATTGTTTATTCCAGAACATGGGAAAGTTTTCAAGAATTATGAGTCTCACCAATAATATAGTAAGTGGAGGCTATGCAATATATTTATCGTTTATTCTAGTATTTAATCTACTTTATCATTACAGGCACTGGCATGCGTTGGATTTCTTCCCCTTGGGTTCACCCTCATTTTAAAATATGCAGTAAGTGAGAACACAATCTGAATTCATTGTAAAGTAGCAGTTCACCTTAAACTTTATTACAGATTCCTGGAGCATTGATAGCTGGAATAAGATTTAGCTGTGTTGCAATATTCATCATAGGAGGTTGTTATGTCATTATGTACTTTATAGCCTTATACATGGACTAGTAAGCGAATTTATTCTTTTTTTTTCATTTCCATGTATTGACTACTCAATCAGCATCGTTGTTTTCTAAACATTTTCAGTCAAAACAGACCAAAAAACAAAATCTGGCTCAGTATTCAGGCTCAACCAGGGGGAAAAGAATTTAACATTATCATGTACCAACTAGTTGGACTGCCAATTGCATGGTCTGATTTCTATTTACTAGTTTAAAGTTTATTTGTTCGTGCATTGGACAAATGCAGTACTCCAGTAATCATTATCAAATCTAAAATCAAATACAAATCTTTTGAATTATTTCTTCCAGTGCCATAGTGTACACAGTGACCTTTACTGGCAAAGCATATGTGTCTGCTTATCTTCTAATGGCTGTGAGTATTGGGCAGAGTCTTTTTCATCTAAATTGTTTGATCTTTGACACATGTCTGATTCTACAGGTTGTCTTACTATACACAATACTTCTGGTGACAATGAGAACTATCCTGCATTTTTGGAAAAAACTTTTTCACAGAGGTAACACCATCTGAAAATAAAATATGTTTCAAGTATATGATATTAAATTTGAATTATACTATCAGCAGATCGTCGTCTAACTACACTAGCTGCTCAACCACATGAAAGAACAGGGTTGATAGCACGAGAGGAATGAAAAGCTATGCTGAAGAAGCTTACCGGATAAATCGATTCCCAATATTTATTCAGAATACTAATTATGAGGAGTTTATTAAACATATATTCTAACTATTTTTAATTCAGCTAAATATGTATAAGAACTCTTAAACATAGAAGTATACATAAGTAATTAGATTGGATGGTGATATAGTAACCATATCAAATAAAATAGATTACATTGTCTTCTTTATCTGCCTTTATCATCTTGTATTCGTCTGGCTGTGAGGAAAATAAAATTCATGACATTACATGGAAATCAGCAGGAAGGCAGGGTGTATATTGATCCCTTCAATAATTTTGTATGAAATAGAACAACTGTTTACATGATACTCATGCTTGTCAGTACCATAGGTCTAACATTACTTTTTATTGAGGAGAAAACTATTCAACCGATTTCATACCACCATAAAACAATTGTTCCATGAATACTCTGCTTCAGTAAATATTACGTGTTTCTGTGGGCTAATAATACATGGTTAAGTTCTATGAAAATATACATTATATAGTTTGTTGTTCAATTTATGTCACAATCATAAGCTTGTTGATGAACATTGCATTCCTCAAAGCTACGATGATATATGTACGAACGTATGATGATGGGAGACATATATTATTTCCCAAACACGAGATTTGAAAGTGGGCAATGTTACTGTTTTAGAATTACTGGGAAATAAAAATGCAAGCTGACACGCTAAGTTCTAGTGTGATGGTAGAGAAATCTCATTATATGGTGAGTAAAGTGCACATTAGTATTCGTTTTAAATAATAAAATTGTGATTTTGAATGCTTGCTTGTGAGGTCATTGTTTATACAAGAATTGTACCTGGTCTTAATAGACTTTCGGGCAAAACGAAGTTGTATGTTTTGTGCATCATCTGCAGTTCTGAGAAAAACAAAATTGCTTCTAAAATATTTCACAGCTTCCTCTTGTTGAAATTCGGCGCCATTTGTATTATATTACCACTCGAGAGTAGATTCGAATTTCGATTACCACTAAAAACAATTTTCCTAGTTAACAAGTTTCTCTAGTGGATATTTTACGGGATAACGCAACTGCGCTGTATAGTGTCGAGTTAATGAAATAAAATAAGCACCACGATCATTAAACCTTTAAAACTTCCGCTGTCTATAAGTGCTATTTTAACCTAGTACTTGTGGGTGTATTCGACGGTTCATCTGTCCAGTCATGGATCGCTGTTACTCGTTACTCAAGTAGGCAGATCGGCTTGCGATAGTTGACCACTCCTCGCGTCTCAAGTGCTCGCTCTCCCGATGCTTCGCGCTCGGTTGAGAGTCATCCCTCCTTCCCTGTCTGTAGAGATGCGTATGGTAATGGTTGATGTTATTAGCGTGATTGAGCGTGCGGTATTCTACCCTCTAGGTTCGTGCTTAAGCATCCTTAAGAAGTTAGCCAAGCATCCTCCGGGTGATCAAGAGATACCTTCAAATACATCCATGTAGGCATTGCATGAGGCAGTCTGCCTTCTTTTTTTCATCATAAACAAAAAAAAGTCATTTGAATCACACAAAACGACGGGAGACTTTACTTTGTTAATCACAGAATCATCAATTGGCTCATGAGTGTCCTGTGTAATTATAATTCATTCTTTTAAACTACAGATGTGTACCCAGGATGAGAAATATGATCACAAGGTTGTATGCATCGAAATTCACTTGCTTGGGAAAGCAATCTAGCCCTGTGCTGTGATAAAATCTGCAATGTATATTTTGTTTACCGAACCACATGAAGATAAAATCTAGTAGTTGATATTTAACTAAATATATGCTCGTAAAAGTTTTTAATCACCCGGTTACTTATTATCTCCTAAATCCATGATTGGGCAAACACACAAGCAATAATACATATCATAGATTCATGTTGACCTAGCGACTATAGCATAGCTGGATTGCATAATATAAATTAAATAAGTTTTAAATCAGAAATTGGCTGATTACAACAATGAGTACAAATCAAATAGAAAATATGATATCAAAAATCTATTGATACTAGATTAGATTCTGTTTTTAATTTTTTCTTACAATACCAACATATTAAATCAATCTCTCAATTTTACGAAGATCTCCGATAGAATTGAACTGTAGGGGGGCAACTGTTGCATGGATTGTACTGTACCTCATTCATACACGCACTTGACCATCCATAATAGCAGAATAAATGCTGCTGTCCAAGGGGACATATTTCCTTTGTGACAAATCAAGAAAATATAATGGATCATTTATTTTCTCGATGTTGTATCCATCTTCCGACAACTGAACTTTCTTTATTTTGTGAGTACTGGTCAACTCAAGCTTGTTCACTATTCGCACAAACAGTGGTCGGGCGTAAGAGGGCAAAGCGACTTCCACCTGGCTGTAAAGTTCCTTCAGATCAACAATCCGATCAGGGTCAGCAATGCATACCATTCCTGCTTTACCATCTGTCTTCGGTACGAAGACACCATAAACAGCGGATGTTACTTGGTTGTGAAAAATTTTTGATATTCTTGTCTCACATTCGGCCGTGGAAACATTTTCGCCCTTCCATCTGAATGTGTCTCCAGTACGATCACAGAAGTACATGTAACCGAATTCATCCATTCTAAGAATATCACCAGAAATGAAAAAGCTATCACCCTTAACCATCACATCAAACACGACCTTTTTTCGTGAAGCTAACGGGTCTGCATAACCATCAAAGTCTTGTATGGCGCTTCCCTTCACAATCTTTCCGAGGATCATTCCAGGTTCGCCTGGTAAACATGGTACACAGAGATTATCGGGTCCACGCATGAGCTCAGCATCATCGTCGACTCTCATCAATCTAACTGGATAAGCTGCAGGGGCTATGCGAGACACAAACCCGCAGGATCCAACTTTACTATCAACATTCATTAAATTGGCATTACCCTCAGTGGCACCGTAAAACTCACCAACTGCTTCTATCTTGAACCGACTAACAAATTCTTGCCAAATCTCTGGTCGTAATCCGTTACCGGTTGCCATTCTAACTCTGTGTTCTTTATCCGATTTTCTTGGTGGTTGTGCGAGCAAATAACGACAAATTTCTCCAATGTAAAGTACTACTGTTGAGTTGTATTTAATGCAGTCGTTCCAGAAATTAGAAGCTGAAAACTTGGTTCTTATGCTGAAAGTCAATCCCTGGCATAAGCACTGACCTATTCCCACTATTCCACCATTTGAGTGGTACAGTGGTAATGAGCAATACAATGAGTCAGTGCTTTTATATATCAGATAATGAGTCAGTGTTGCCATGTAGTTGAACCTATTATGTGAAATTACAGCGGCTTTAGGAAATCCTGTTGTACCGGAGGTGTAAATATACAGCATATTGTCTGAACATTTGGCATCTTTTGGACAAGGAGGAGCAATTCTACTGCCGTTTTTCAATACCGAGTCTAGAGATTGAGCATTATTTGACATTGAATGCTTTTCACTTTTTTCATTACACATGGTATAATACCTCAATTGACCTTTTAACTTGTCTTTGATTGCTTGCACTGGTTCAACATACTTAGCGTCAACGATTATGACTTTTGATACAGAAATATTGATGCAATGTGCTAACGCATCATTTTTTAAATTGTAATTGATCAATGCACAAGCTACACCGATCTTAACCAGACCGAGCCACAGACAAACAAATTCAGGCCTGCTGGACACCATGATTGAAACGGTATCACCTCTCTTTAAACCCTCGTCATGAAAAAAATTTGCGATAGCGTTACTGTACTCATTCAATTCTGTGAATGTCCACTTTACATCTTCCCATTGTAGGGCTATTTTTGTAGGATGCTTTTTCACAACGTCTTCGAATATGACAGGAATAGTACGGTTCTGTCTAAGATTCCTTCTCGCCCCGATCTTAAATTTTATGAGCTTGGAAAGCGCGAACACATCTCTCGGAAATGTCTTCCAAGCGATGTAAGCAAAATTCCACCCACCGGTTGCTAAATACACAGCAAATAGAAGACAGGAAAGAAAGAATATATTCGTAGTGATATAACTGAATGCAATTGTCAGAACTAAGCCATACAAGGCAAGTGTTTTCAACATCTTCTTAACGAAAGCAATATCCCTTCGTACTAAACGCCGCAGGAAGAGATTTGGATTCATGTTGAGGCAGAACAAATTTGAACTTTGCACTAATAAACTGACTTGGATGTTGTAATTTTATAACCACTAGATAGGGAATTGGAATATTGGTTACTGGCGAGATTACATATTCAACATCTGTTATGTACAGTCGGCTTCAGAAAAACAACTCAGTAAGATTGAAATTAGAAATTATCGCAGATGATTATTACCAGTAGGCTCTCTGTTTGGTAGCATTGATGCATCCGTTAGGCCTGGTGAATAGTTCCCCTAAGTTCAATAGCGATCGGAAATTGAACCTATAAAAGGCGTTTCCGCCTATTCGCAATACTGTACTGTATAATCACGGAAATGCGTGATATTAAAAATAAAGGTCATTCAGTGGCTTTCGTTCGTTTTATGTTATGATTATGATTAATATTAGATATGATGATCGAGGTAACTGAACTAGATTAGCCAATCATTTGTATTATAGGCCGTTAACTATATCGGAGTGTGCGAGTGAATTGCCTTCTATCAAGTACATATTCTGTGTAGGATTCTAGGTTTAATCATGTATGCATTGTAAACATTAGTATCGATAGAATTTCATCCAGTTATTCAGTTTGAATGTTCCAATTGAGTCACTGAGATCGGGAAATAAAAGTAATCGAAAACTAGGCCAGGTATGAAACAACAAAATCGCATAGTGGTTGTATAACGCGGCTTCATTTTGCGTCATAGCGCCACACCTAGTGAATTAAGAAACATAACTGCAGCTGTAGCAGGGGAAATTCTTCCGCCAACGTAAGTGGGTTTGCCACAGCGTTCACGTGAGTCGGTTGCGCATACACCCAGGCGTTCGGGTCAATTAGCTTTACCCTTTTTGCGGTATTCTTCAGATGAAACAATAGTGGACTATATTTAAGCACCATCACCGAAATGCCTGTTGTTCATTTCACCATGGGAGTCTTGCAAGCCGGTGAGTCTTTTATTATTTCGACAAAGTACGATAATACGGATCTTAGGGTTCAGCTCATGGATATTGTTTTGCACTTGCTTACTGCCAATGTAGTGGTAACAACAGTGTTTTTCATAAGTACTTAACAATGGACGCAGTAAAATTAGGTCGCAGTGTGTAATTGTTAACTGTAACATGGGAGTTAGAAAAAGGAATCTAACACGATGAATCAAGTTAGAGTAAACGGGTAAAGAATATACGGGAACTTTCTGAGGGTAAGGGAGAGGAGATTCAGGGTGAAATCTTAATTGAGCCAAGAGTAAGTTATTTGCTATATAGCATGTCAAGAATCTATAACAATTCTATTTAGTTTACGAGTGTAGGGTTTTTTCTGGCGATTAATATAGGACGTAAGGGTTCATAAAATATGAATGGGCGTTGTTACAACTGATTTAAACGGATTTTTTGTTTCATGAAACAGGAATAACAACATATTTGTTCATCACGATATGCAGCGCTGCAGTAAGATATCCGGAGACAGAGATATGTGGGTATATAAACTGTAAAAAAGTTAACATCTAATTCATATATATTCCATATTATTTTTTAGTCAACCCATGTTGTTCGCATCCCTGTGAAAATAGAGGAAGTTGTTACACAAGAGGATTTGATGAATACCTCTGCGACTGCACGAGAACTGGGTATTATGGATCGAACTGCCAGACACGTAGGTGGTATAAGGCGAATTTTGTTATATAGCGTGAGATTTAATTTCGTTCATTACACAGCTGAGTTCGGTACAAGAATAAAGGGATTAATGAAACCAAATCGAGAAAGTTTACAATACTTTCTGACGAATTATCAGAGTTTTTGGAAAATAGTGAACAACATTTCATGGTTGAGAAATTTCATCATGAAAACTGTTCTGAAAGGTAAGAAGCACGTTACGGCGAAATGCGTTTCCGCACTTTTGCCTTTTATTCATCACTAGTTTGTTTTTTTTGAACTCTGAAAGCTTTCTTCAAATAATAAACATATGAAGATGCCATGACGCAATGCTATCGTTATTAAAATGATATGGCAAAAACTGATTGAATATATTAGCCTTGAAATGCTGTTTGGTATTCATAACTAAATAACTGTACACTACAAGAATTATATGTATTCAATCTTAATTAACAAGACAGATATTGATGGTGATATTTGCGAATTGTTTTTGAAGTGAGAACTGGATACGTACACGAACCTTCACCGTTCATAGGTACCGACGAGTACACAAAATGGGAAACTTATACTAACAAGACAGTATACGCACGTACGTTACCTCCAGTGCCAGAAAAGTGCCCGACGCCGATGGGAACAAAAGGTTTATATGTTACAGTAAAATTGTGAAACTAGGGATTTCATGAAAAATCTCAAAAATTTCATGAAATCCCCGTTTTCGTACTTTCGACCTAACCCTCTACCCTAACCCGAAATTTACATGACATACCTGACCAAAACGAGGATTCCACGAAATCTTACACCTGGTATACCAGAAATGTGGTCCTGAAATACGAAAGTTAAAACACTGTTAATGTCAGGATAAGCCCCACCATCATCCTCGTATGTCAATATAAAAGTCCATATATTATGGTAGAATGAGAATAGCATGCACAGTCATCACCCGGTATCACGATACACCAAACGATATTTACAAGGAGAATATTTCGTATGAATTTGATAACACCTATTTCTTGCTATCTTACATGAAGGGAAAAAAGAACTACCACCTGCAGAAATTGTAGCAGAAAAATTCTTTTTGCGGAGAAACTTCAAACCATGTCCTAGGCGAACCAACGCTTTATTCCCATTCTTCGCACAACATTTTAACCATCAATATTTCAAAACGGATGCTGCTAAAGGAATGCCTTTTCAGTGGGGCAGTCAATCCGTGAGTAGCACACATCTGATAAAGAAACAGGAATTCGAAAATATTAAAACTTCTAAAAAACCAGGTCGATATTGCTCATATATACGGCCACACACAAGATCGCCAACACGCACTGCGATCGCACATAGATGGTAAGATGAAAGTTTCCATTATTAACGGAGAAGAATTCCCCCCTACACAAGACCAGGTCCCCGAAGTCAAAATGTTTTTAAGTGAACGTATAAAGAGTAAACACAAATTCGCGTTTGGTCATCCTGGTTTTGCGATCATGCCAACCTTTCTACCTTTTTCAACTATTTGGATTCGAGAACACAATCGAGTATGTGACGTTTTGAAAAAGGAACACCCGGAATGGGACGACGAACAACTTTTTCAAACAACACGATTAATAATCACAGGTGAACGCTTCAGTAATACTGTATAGATATTGTATGCTATTTAAATTTCACACCAAGAGCAATGCAGTATATATATTCACAATTTGTATAATTCAATATCGCTATATCAGGAGAAACTATAACCATCATCATACGGGATTACGTCCAGCATCTTAGTGGTTTCCACTTCCAGCTTTTCTACGATCCTGAAGTATTATTTGGCGAAGGATTTTCCTACCATAACCAAATCCATCTTGAATTTCATAACCTGTATCACTGGCATCCATTAATGCCCGATATAGTAAGGTTAGAATAAAAATTAATTATTTTCTATAGTGGAAACAATTTTTACATTAAGCACTGCACGCGGTATAACAATTACACATACGTTGGTTTTAGAATAAAAGACAAAAACTACATCATGAAGGACTTACTATTCAATGCTGACCCACTGGTGGAAGCAGGACTAGGAAAAACACTTCATGATCTTAGTCAGCAATTCGCAGGACAGGTAACAATTCAGGATTGATTTGGCTGTGACGAAGAATTTTGGGTTCGTGTTCCTTCGACGCGAGTGAGAGCATACAGACCGATTTTTTCGCGCCTCAATGCCAAACAATACATCGCAGATGTGACATTAGGTTAAATAACCATTTCACTGGTGTCCCACGGAGTAATTTCTATTTTGAGATGTCTGGTGGAAGAAATCAAGGGTTTTCGACGATAGACGTTGCAATACAAGCGCTCAACGAAGGTCGTCGGATGCGCTTTCAATCGTTTAACAGATATCGGATCCACTTCGGTTTGAAACCATACGAATCCTTTGAACAGTTAACCGGTAATTTGTTTATATTCGCCAGGAGCCTGACTTTTTCCCCTTATCATTCATTTTGTAAATATTGAAGGTGAGAAAGAAATGGCGGCCGAACTGGAAGAATTGTACGGAGATATCGATGGGCTTGAGCTTTATACCGGATTGATTCTCGAAAAACGACAAGAGCCGCGGATGTTCGGCGAAACATTAACTGAAATGGGAGCGCCATATTCTCTGAAAGGTAGCAAAACAAGAGTTAAAAACCTCCTAATGTACTTCGATTTTTAAAAACCGTAATCAGCCATTGTTTTTTTGGAGGTCTTTACGGAAATCCAATTAGTTCACCTGCTTGGTGGAGACCGAGTACCTTCGGCGGAGATGTCGGTATGGACATTATCAAAACGACTACTCTAAAGGACTTGATTCGGCGCAATGTGATGGACTGTCCTGACATATCTTTTGATGTACACGAAGAAATTTCCTACGAGAAGCTCGAGACAGATGGCGTATCAGAGGATAACACATCCGAAATAATTATATCACTAGCCGGCAGACGGATGAATAACAGTTGGAAGCGGAAGGAGACCAGCAAACTGGATGAAGGAATCAAAGATGAAAAAGATAAACAAGCATCTCAACCAAAATTCGAACTTTAAACGATTCCCTCCTTTTATTTCTCCATACAATACTTTCTCGACTTCAGCCCTTCGAAATTACTAGAAGGCTGCTTCGGCTCTGTGATTACTCCCATAAATGTCAAACAACCTTCCAACTATACTGTGAATTATCCAAAATTGATTTCTTAGTAGATAATTTACTGCTGCTCTTCCTATTACAGCCCTTGAGAATGCATGTTTGCTTATCACACACAAAAGTTCCATAACGCATTATTTATTTGGTGATGATTTTCATGCAGATGAGGTGCCTAGTGCAATCCTTTGTCTCATTTTCTTTTCACATATTTGATGCTTTTCAATGGATCCTCACGTTGCCTTTTGTACTTGGGATTCAGTTTGCTTTCAGAATGTTTTCCTCGAGCTCGACGTGTCTTTTGCTGTACAATTCCTTTAAGAGCATCTGGTACTAAAAACAGAAGTTAAGGTGATAACAAAAAGTTTTTCACTGATATTTTCAAAATAAATTTACTCATACTCAGATATTCCGGAATGTGTTTCATGTGCTGTTTCACTTTGGAAGGATTTAGCGGATCATTGTGACGGAGTACTTGTAAATCTTTCGGGTTTTCCTCGAAGTAGGATTGTAATTTCGTTGAATTTAACATCTCCGCCCTGAGTTCTCGTAACCTTGCATCTTTGATAGCCTGTTTAGTTACTATACGAATTGCGTCATTGCACCTGTATCGTAAGCCTTCGATTTCCTTCATGGCGAATTGATAAGGGCGAAGACAATTATCGTCTCCCAGCTCACTTTGGGCATCTTTAAGGAGTTGTATTTCCTTGCCGGTGACAAATGACAGAGCAGTCCCAGCACTATCTCCACGCGCCGTACGCCCAACTCTATGAATGTACGCAGCTACACTTTCGGGGAAATCAAAGTTAATGACATTAGAGACTTTTTGAAAATCAACTCCCCTAGATACACCAAACTCTTTAGTTTTCACCGATCGTTTTTTCTTTTTAGTTTTAGATGAGGAAACGGGTGCTTCTTCGGCATTGAGTATGTGAGTTTCATCCGTCGCGATAATGTAATCGTACAGACCTTTGTTAAACTGTTCGACCGTGTGGCATCTACAATTAACCGGCAATTCCGAGTTTAGAACGCAACAGAAGAGCGAAAACTGTTCCAAGAAGAGTTTAACTCTGTAGCATCGAGTAATGGAGTTGACAAATATTAGGCATTTTCCTTGCACAAGTCGGAGCTTCAACAGAGCACAGAGAAGCAAAAATTTATCTTCTTCTGTTTCACATATGACATGGTATTGTGTCAACCTGTCATTCGAAGGCAACGCAGATTCCTTCAGTTGAAGGGTCACAGGGTTTTTGAGCACAAGATTTTTTAGGGCGTTTATGTCATCTGTGAAAGTGGCAGAAGTCACAAATGACTGGTAAGTATTCGGAAAATACGAAACCAACTTTTTAAGATCGTCCTCGTACCCGAACGACAATACAAGATCTGCCTCGTCGATTATCAACCATTCTAAGCTGGACGAAATATCCAAATTACCAGACTTAACATGCGTAAGTATTCGACTAGGAGTTCCAATTACAATATCTGGTTTTGCATTTAGAACTGTTAACTGAGCATCAGTTCTGGACAAGTCGCTACATGTCACATATGGGGGAGAACAGCTCATTAACTGCCCAAACATATTGTGTACTTGGGATGACAGTTCTCTCGAAGGAACTAATACGAGGGCTCTAACACATGCCTGCTTTTCCTTCTTTTCCAAAAGAGCTTGGATGACGGGTATAGCATATGCCCCAGTTTTACCAGACCCTGTACGTGCCCTGGACAGTATATCCTTACCCTCAATAGCAAGTGGTATCGCCTTTTCTTGGATAAGTGTTGGTTTTTTCCAGTTTAACTGTGCTATAGCTTTGAGAAGACAATTATTTAATCCCATTTCATGAAACAGGGTCACTTTATCCTCACCTTCTTGCGATGAGTTCACCTTTTGTGCTGTTTCATTCTCCATGCTACCAACTAAAATATTACTTTTTTCATGTTCTTCTGAATCGTTTCCGATATCATGTGTCCTCTTCATTTGATTCATATTTTCTTTTAATAGTTGAACATCAGCCATTGATTGATTGCTGAGCACACGCTGCGCACTACTCGCAGTCCCAGGCATGAGTATAATCGCTGTAGCGAACAAACTCACACGTGATATGAGAGGTCAAACCTGACGGTTCACAGGTTTCCAACGCCATAGTAACGTTGTTGTTAATAGCAACGACGAGAATGGTTAGATTAGAGTGAAATGAATAGTTATTACTCATCAAAATGCCAGTGGTTAATATTGGAGGCAATATAGCTTCTTTGAAAACTCTTTATGATCCAAATGTTCAACAGCTCCATCGAATTTTACAAGAAACACGGGAATGGTTGTTACGTGCTGGAAGGGACACAGCTAGGAGATTTTTCCTTAGTCTAATACAGCGGTACAGTGCAATAACTATATTTATAGACTACCTCATATATGTAATTTTCAAACTTTGTCTGAATCTCTCATATGCATTCATTGTCTTGAATTTTGTTTGGCAGTGTGCATGACCCGAAGGCATTGAATAGACTCGTGATTTTGCTGTCTTCAGCATCACAAAAAGACTTTGTATACACAAGATCTCGGTCTAATCCTGGTCTCCCATCAGATTTATCCACAATTTCAAACAATAGAGCACTTTCTTCAAAAAGTAATATACATACAATACATACTATACAATGTACATTATTATCTTACACTATCTTTATCGCTATTTATCACTTATTCTAGCAACCGAGGAAAGCATTCGACATGTTTGGTCTTGGTACAGCGAGACCAACGAGCATTGCAGAATATGTTTCGTATTGTATGTGGCGAGACTATGCGCAGATACCGGTATATCGCATCAGGCATGCAACCTTTGCAAAACCCTTCTTGCTCAATTGGCATATAGCCCTTTCACAAGGCAGGATGAAATTGATAATAGTGAGTGTTATCAAGAATATGTAATAATAGTGTTCACCAGTACACACAGGTGTTCTATTTATCAAGGGATAAAAGCGTATATGAAATAGAGAAGGATCAGTTGAAATGTGGATTATTTACCTTGAGATATGTCGTATTGTTGTAGTTATTCATGTAATCATGTTTGCTCAAGTGTAGTCAGCATAAGATTCAGGGTCAGCATTCATTTTGATTTTACATTATTCTTTCACAGATGAGCTAGCAGATACAGCTTCACTGGAGAGTTCTTCCTATTCTTTTCATACCGATGATCATCCAGAACTCTATCAATTTGTGGCGGTGAATCCACACTATGGGTAAGAAAGAATAAGATATATGTAATGCATTATATACATATAAGTAGAAGTATTGGATTCACAACCTGTAATGATACACAGATTTATATTCTGTTATTTGAATACCAAGAGACATTTTGAACATAAAAATATTTTTTCAAGAAACAGGTCCTGTATTATTCAAGGAAATGTTGAGAGTATTGGATTGTTCTCCATTATTGATAAAAAATTGTTGACCTGTATTATAATGTACAATTCACTTGAAGTTAAAACTCTGATATCCATATTATATATAGATGTTTCTATATATATATATTTTTTAGACCTGTGATATTTCCACCACTGGCTGACGACATCATGCTATCAACAAAAGAGAAAGCTAACGTAAGAGGGGATACATTAACAGAAACAATGAGTGTTAAAAGCGATAACAGTATCGACCCACGAGCCTGCGTAGTTCCTACGTCACATTCTGCATTGAGTGGGGTTTCACCAAGTCGAGATTTCATCAGCGACCTTCCTGTCCATCTGTCCAAGACGATACTAGGTTTGGAATTGTACTGGGATAGAGTCATATAGAAAGTAAACTCTCTTATCTTCAGTTTGTTTCACAGCCACACTTTCTCGAAGAGACTTGTCCAACTGCGCACTTTCCTGCAAACGTTGGCATCATTTGGTCACTCAAGTTCGTTCTGATGAATTTGCTCTTCAAATAATCAAGGAAGAAGCAATTTTAATGAAAGTAAGTGTTGACTTATTTCATCATCTATTCTATATAATATATATTATATTATTTAAAATCTTAATGCAATGCTGGTTTAAGGGTATATCTGCCAAAGGCTCAAACCCCACCTATGCTAATTTTCGAAAGATGCTCGTTCCTGTGATAGACGACACCACGGACAATGTGATTCTTCTTCATCCAGGCAAGATTTGGACTCAACGAATATTGATCTGAATAATTCTATATAAGGAAATCCTCATAACGATTTATCTTCTACAGTAATAGAATCTAGCCTACCATTCACACCTGCTGACAGCAACCGTATTTTTGAATCTGCCTTCCAAAGATTAGAGACAAGATTTGTTGAAGTTGAAGAAAGAAATGTGTATTGTGGAGCTTACAATCTTCTTGTTCTCGATCAAAGGTCTTGAGCAGTTTTTATTGAGCATCATTCAAGTCCAGTTATTAAGATAATCGAGACATTTTTGCATTTGCTTGATCATTAGGTTTAATAGTAATCGTGTAATCAGCTATGCCGGGGAAACGAATATGCTTGTTGGATCAGTGGACAAGATAGTTCGTATGATGGATATCTCATCTGGTATGAATGTCGTACAGTATTAAAATAATTGAATGGTTGTTAAGACACATTTATTCCTATGTGAAGGTCGTGAAAGGAAACCTTGTATGCAAGGGCACCCTGGGTCAATCACAGCTCTGCATATGGCTACAGTAAAACAAGGATCCGTTTACAGTGGGAGTTATGATACAACTATAAGGTTTGTTAGAGGTCAAGTAGTTAATATTAGATGGATGTATTGAAAACGAAACGAGTTTTTCATCATACTTTACCATGTGTTGCCTTTATATATCCATTAGAAAATGGAACATGAATACAGGATCTTGCCAACTAATTCTGCATGGGCACAGAAAATCAATAACCTGTCTTCATTTATGCGGTGATATTTTGGTGTCAGGAGCATACGATGGACTGGTCAAAGGTTTTATATTTTAGCTAATATGCTCTTCCAGTCAAATTACTATATTGATTCTCTCATACACATTTCTCAGCTTGGAATACAATTACCGGAGCTTGCGTATGCACGTTCAAACACACGAGAAAATCTGTTGTTACTTGTGTACAAATTCATAACGGTATTATAGCAAGCACTTGCGAAAGAGGACTTGTTAAAATTTGGAATTTGAAAACCAGGAGACTTGTCAAGGTTAACATATCTGATCTTAGAAATAATGAAATGGTTTATATACTATTCCGAGTTGTACTTACTTGCTTGTTTAGTGTTTGAACAACCATGGTGGTAGGAAAGTGAATTGTGTTCGTTTTGGTGAAAATCTCTTGCTGAGCGGAGGAAACGATGATTATCTTCTGCTCTGGAGTATGCCTGGAAAGAAAAGTATATGTCTGAAAGCATATAGACACCCAAAGTAAGCACCGAAGCAGTTAAAAAACGAGTAATCTAAAAATAAAAAGTAGTTATGATAACCCATGTTTTCGAAGTGCGGTTTTATGTATCGAACTGAAATACATGTGCGCTATTACCGGATGTGCGGATGGCAAAATTCGTGTGATCAATATGCTTTCTGGAGAATGTTTACGAGTATTGAGGGGAAACAGCCAGTGTGATCCTATCATAACATTGTGTGCAACAGAAAACAGGTGTTTTATACGTGTATATCTATGGAGAATTTCTTCAAAAATAGGTAAATATAGTTCATCTATCACGCATGCATTTTTTATAATTGCAGACTCGTAGTGAACACATCGAGTAACTGTCTCGTAATGCACTTTGAGCCTGTCGAATGGGAATACAACGTCAGTTCTAACAAAGAGAGTTCCACTCATATGGCAGTAAATAAAAAATCAATACGACCCATCTCGTCGACGATACTACATTCTGTCAGCCGAGCGAATAGAATAAATCTTACCAGCGCGTCAGATAAGAGAATAAGGTTGGAAATGCAACTTGTTTGCTTATTAAATAAAGCTAAATTCAACAATGACTTACAGAACCAGCAGTGCTCCTCCAATGCCATCTAGTGGTAAAAGGAGTCAAACATATATGATCCATTCAGCTCCGGTTGTAAGACGACAGTCACGACCACCATCTAATTACATTGACCTTCAGCCCGAGTTCAGACGTCCGAAGAGTGGACGGTCCATGGTAAAATGTCCGCAACAAAAATAACAACTGCTATTCATATGTCTGTGTTTTCATTTGCTACATATTCTGAAATTGCAGATATCAGTTGAACCAGAGAGGACGGTGAACAAGAAGTTTTGTTTTGAAAGAATCCGTCCAGCATCTGTTTCTGTCTCTTGTAAATCAGAAGCTTCCCTTTGCACATCAGGTATCTATCAATTGAACTGTCTGTATAGACAGGTCGTATATTCCCTAATATCTGAACTACTTGGCGGATCATTTAGCGGTTCTCTAAACACAAATTAGTATTATCGTTATGCAACGTGGTATCAGTTACATGATAAATTGTATATCTACTCAACAGTGTCAAGGAACAGCAGACTGCAAGCTCCATCTTTTGCAAGTTCATTGAATGTAAGAGGTGTGAGATATAAGTATTCGGATATTAAACGAGATAACATTTTGATGCGAGTCGGAATGATACGGAATTGTGAGAAAGATGCTCCACATAACATGAACACAGAACTGAATGCTGTGAATTATTTTGACAGGTTACAATTCTGTAAAGAGTTTTAATAACCTTAGGAATTATGCTCAGCCATTCTCTTTACCACTTCTTTTTCAGATTCAGTATTCCTGTGGCCCCACAACTTTCCCATAAAGAATCGAAGAAAGCTGGTATATAAATATATATGATTCACACCTAGTAACATTCTTATATAGGAATATACTTTTGCAGGAATTTGTTTAAACATGCTTTCCAAGCTGTCAGTTGGCAGATATACAACTGATAAAGAACAGATAAAAGAAATTAAATCAGTGTTCAAGGATCCGGTTCAAGATGGTAATTACTATACTGTAAAGACGTTAAATATATACAGCAATACAAACCTCAATCATTTTTCGATTTAGTAAGCAACAGACGATCTCACTCCTCAGCAAAATTGTTTTCTACTCAACTTGATCCTCTACGAAGCAATTGCAATTTAATTCCTAGTACTGGAAACCCAGCTTCGAAGGTAAAGTTATATAGTTAATTAAATATTGACAGAAGTACAGACTGTCAAATTCTGTTTACAGGAATCAGAAGATAATCACATTAAGGTTGACAACTTTTTGAGTCATCAGTTGGGAATATGAAAAACAATTTCAACAAAGATGCATAATCTCAATATTAAAGCATGGCCAAAGAATNATCAACCTGCAGAATGACCATCGAGCTTAGGCAAGGCAATCTTAAATCCGACTTCCACTGGGTCCCATCTCAAGCATGATCTCTCTCTGACCTACATAAATACAAATATCGTTATGTATAATGTATATGACCAAACTACCTTCATGATGTGCTACTATTAGTTATACCCAGGGGTATAGTGGTAATTTTTTAGGTACCGGAGCTCCAAAATGGTATGTTGCTACGATTGGCAACTTTGTCTCGGACAGGAAGCGTTCACGTGAGTGCATCGGGTACGTACACAATTCCAGCAGGTTAACTATTAAATATATAAGAAAATAATAAGCCTACTACCGACTGTTATCCCATCATTCACTTGTAGAGGTGACGGAGCGGCACTCCGGCACGCTCTGGCAGCACTACACCACTAGTTATACCTCTAGGTTTATATAACCACACTTCCATCCATAATTCTTTATTCTGAGATAATAGGATCGGATAATAAATAGCCAAGGTTTTGTGGGAATTTTGCAATTGTTAAATGCTGTCAAACTGAATTGAAGTCAAATTAGAAAAACGTTTTTGAGGAAGATACTGTAAATAAAAAATTGTTAGTATATCAGTAGTAAATAGCAAAATGAGGTAGAAGTGAATAAACAATCTTGCATCCCATCACATCGGAAGAGTTTTTATCATTCAAGTGAATCACTTATTATTCGCAGGAAAGTGTTTCATCACTTAGAACAGAATTGAGGTAGAAGTGAATAAACAATCTTGAATCTCATCAACAATGGATGAATTTTTATCATTTTAGTGCTAAAGTTTTTTTCCACTTAGAAAAGGCTGACACAAATAAATGAATCCCCGGTTTCCGTCTTAAAATAGGATCGAAGTGAATAAACCGTAATCAATTGCAAACCACTCAATATTTAACCATGACCAATACCCGAGTTCGATTACATAACGAGAGAAAAATCTTGTCTCACATCAAAAATTGGTAAAATAGTAATAAAGGACGCCCCCCTTCGACCACCCACCCATCAAGATTTTGATACAGTCAAAAATAAGATTAAATGAGAATAAACACATCACAATGAAAAAAATATTGAGGCTTTTTCAAGTTTCTTAATCACAACCCGTGGAAACAAAAACACTTTTGTTGAGAAAACCAAATGTGAAGTAGTGGAAATACGAGTGCCGTGGCACTGGAAAATACAATAGGAGGACAAATTTCTGCAAACCAAGGACAGCATTCTGCTTCAAAAATAACACGAACAGCCATATTGCATAGTCTTGCCGGTGACAAAAACAAATTTGCAGAATATGACGATACATCAATCGGACACAATATTTGCTGTTGAAGGTCGAGGTCAGTAAAATAGGTTAAAATGACAAAAAATGACATCAAGCGAATTGAAGAACGTTGTTGAAAAAAAGAGATCTTTGGTGAAGTCAAAGAGGATTTGAAGAAAATACACAAAATTAAACAATTAGTGAACTAATGAACAAAACATTTCATCAACCCGAACTAGAATACTAAAAAATAATGAGCCCCACAATCAAGTTGAATATTATTGTTATTCGGCAAAGCAAAAGCCGTGGGGTCGATCAAATAAGCTGAAGATTTGATGTTAAATCTTTTAGAAAAAAAAAACATTTCCGAACGTACGAACACAGTGATGTGTGGCGTCACATTAGGAGAAATTAGATTTGAAGGTACGTTACCATAATTAAACTTGATATACGTTATACAAGATAATGATATACAAACGGATTTCAAGTTGATTCAAATAAATGAGGAGAAAAATGAGTAAAAAAGATCCGTTCTAGAGTAAGAGATACAGGACTACATTGAAAAAGAATTGTAACACATTCATGAAGGTGCTACAATTAAAAACCTTTATCTCACTAGATAGATCCTAGCTAGGTACAATCCATAGTAGTTTTATAAGGATACAGCACAATGAATAAATGTATAATGAATTATCCAGGTCATCACAGTTATATCCCCTGAGCGATGAAAATTAAATGTATGATATTGTATGTTATTATATATGTTTATATTTGAAGGCTTTGGGTAAAGTACAGTTTAGTACGTTCGTACAGGTTCCCCTCCACATCAGTTTACTACTTATTTTCAAGCCCATAAAATTTCAAACACAAAGGTAAACCTGTATGTACATACATACAATATAGAAAGTTGTACAACTATTTAAATACATATACATCCTGAGGATTCTTGGATAGCTTAAGTTACCAAATATAATATTTATAGCATGCTAGGTTTTTCTAAAGAGGTTAGTTACGCACAGAGGTTAGTTACGCACAATGCTGAGGTGTATTCCGATACATCTGAGGCAGGTTATTATCTGTCAATTACAACAGTTTATTTGTGAAAAAAGTGCTGTAAAACCTAGGGTGCTTGTTGCATGCTATACGAAAAAAATGTTTTGGTGTGGGTATCCAGGTAGAAATTGCAGTTTGCATATTTTACAATATTACGATTTCATTCGTTGCTGAAGATCTGTAAGCAAACACATTTCACAGTCGTTCAAGACTGGCTACTGCTAGAGAAGGAATGATGAGAATTTTCTTGGACAAACTCCTCGACGTGTGTCATGCTGTTGCTGCGGCAGAGAATCTTCTCTTGTGAACTTCCCCCCTCGTCTACCTCTATGGAAGCCAATTTAATATCTTGTTGGCCGTGTCGGGTCGCTTGTATTTTTTGGAGCTTGCATGTGTGCAATATAGCCTGGGATAGAATTCAGAATAATTAGCTTTAAAATTTACAGTATAATGTAAACATGAAGCATATAAAGCAACATTTTTCAAAAATATATATATCCTTAGTCTATTTCAGACATACCTTGAATAAGAGCGGCAACTTCCCAATGTCAGTATTGAGCATCTTTCCGGCAACATAACGAATCTCCGGCAGGCAAAGCATTAAGTCACGGAAGCGGCTAGCTCCGCCACCCGACATCCCGTCGATGTTGCGTTCCATGGCGCGTAGTTCGGTAAACCTTTGGCAGGCGTACCAATAGCGCTTGTTGATTTCCTCTATTTGTTCCACTTCTTGTAATCCTTTAATATCTACGTGGGAGGAAGTGACTTTTTATAGATGATAATTCATAATACGAGCAACGTGATCTCTTCGCGAAGGTCATATGGATATATATATTGAATGTTGAATGTCACGCAAGTGCACGTTCGACATTAAAAGATTCTAATCGATATGTTAAAATATCATGAAGAAAAAAGATGACTTTGGAATTTAATGTACCTCGCATTGCCTTAAATCGCAATCTTGATTATATTATTTACCCTTAATTTCAGGCAGTGAAGAAATAGTCTCTTAATTTACATTCCTTTTCGCTCACAAGAAACTCTCAAGCTAAAGTAATTCAGTCCAAAATGCACCAGGATTAATTATACTTTAACACAAGTTTGGAATTATAAAAATGTTCGGCTACATGTTTTGGAATAGGTGGTTCATGAAGAAAGCTAGTTTGGCTTGGAAATAAACTAAAATTCCAGTTAAAATGATTCATAAAGAGGTATGAATTATCAAGAATCAAACAAACCTTGTATCATAAGAGAAAATTATATACTATTGACTGCTACTATTTCATATTATTAATTCTAGCATTAAATATTAATGATTTTATTATCAATATTATTGAATATTAATGTTATATTACAAACTTGCACAACCTGTACAATGTGTACAACATAACCAGATTTCACTACATTCAGATTAAAATAACTTGGATGAGCCATATCCAAATTTTCGGAATGTATATCGAATATAAACAACAACTGTGTCATCCAGTTGAATGAGAAATTTTATGAATAAATTTATTAAGATTAGTTTTGCCTTTCCATGTTATTTACTGGTTTCAAAATTGCCAGTTGTGAATCAGATCAAGTATGAAATCACTATGATAAAACCAAGAGATCTCGAAGAGAATAGCTATCTCGCAAACAGGAAACCATACAACGGGTGTTAATTAGACGTGGTAAACCTTACTTATGGCGTTGATATAAAACACAATCAAGACATGCAACTTGAATTACAAATGTAGTAACAGAATAATACTCTACCTTGATTGAGAAAATTGATGACTTTCATGATCACATATTCTTCCTTGTCTACTTTGAGCTGTGAAAACTTGTGATAGAGGTAGGTCATTCGCTCCAAAATCTCCATTTCATAATCAGAAAACCTGCGATTGAGTCAAGAGTTAGGGGGGTGGCAGCAGACAACTTATTAGCAGCAATAATGCTGTGCCATATTCAACAAGTGGCAGCTAGTAACACGAGACAATTTTGCTGGAATATCATATAACAACTTCACCCGGCAGTGAGTTTATTGAACTGACATAATATCTAGTTGAATATTAACATACAAGGTCAGTCACATTCAGAGACTGACATAAACATTGTGAGCAAGAGGAGCATGATAAAAATAGCATTATAGACATTTCTGGATGGAACGATTAGAGCAATGTCATAGTGGTGATCGTTTCGGGAAATATTTTGACTTGAATGATTGGGAAATACTTTTGACTTGAACGATTGGAATATATTTTTTACTTGAACTATTGGAGAATATTTTTACTTGTACGAGTATACAGAACAAACAAACAACACTACATGACCAGCAGAATAAATATTGACGAGGTTTCCTAATAGGAAACTCAGCAAACACCACTAACGGTCATTGACGTCAATTAAATAAGCAGGGTCCAAAACACAAGTTGAAAAAACATTTCAAACCTTTACATCAACATAATGGAAAGAGATTCTGCCGATACCGATGACTTAAATGTTATTTCAAAAATTTTATTGTTTCACATTACCCACTGCAAGTTATTTGACCAGTGATTTGAGTTTTAACTGTAAACCTAGTTAATCTGTACGTTGCTTAATACGTGGAATGAAGTATTAAGAAAGAAGAACACACTATTCTTAGCTATTGGTATATGGTTATTCCAACAACTGCAGTAACAATGATTTGGTTAGTATAAAACTTGCATGAATGCATTTGGCCATCTATTGCAATAATCATTCGAAGGATGTTCCGTTGTTAGAAGTAAATGTGAATTCAAGCGGTTTCCTAATACATCCATCCATATTTCCTTTTGAAACAATGGATATAGGGCTTAGCGCATTGTTTCAATTATTAGAAAATTATCAGTTTAATAAACTGATAACATTCACATTCCAACACTATATTCAGCAGCACTGTGTCCCCCTTTATTTCGATTCAATGTTTCACAATAAATGGAAGTGTGTTATCATAAGGAATATGAATCACCATTTCCTTTTATTTCCCTCTCGCACTAATGCATAATGCGCAAGTTTGCTGCGTGAAGAAGAAGTGAGTTGAGATAGGAAACAAATTACCGAGATAGTTCTTCGGGATCTGGCAAGTATTTGCTGGTGATGTCGGTCAGGATGCCAAAGAGTTGGTGTTCGTGTATGCATAGGGCTGCAAGCAAAATTATTTCGGCCCAGGTGGTGCTCAGCAATGTCGTGTGATCTTTTGAAATAAAATAAAATGCTTGATTCATTTGTGATCCAGTGCCACATCATAGTGAAAGTATGGTAATTTGTCACCTCGTGCTACACAAACAGTACAGTACATCAACATTGGGAATTAATTCAAGGGAATGATTCAATGTTAACATGAACATGGATCCCTTCCTTGTATCATAAGGAAGAGGGTGGTGGCGAAGGTTATGAATCTAGTCACTTACCTTTTATCGAGATGGATTCGAAGAAAGGCAATTTTTTAACCCACACAATCTGCCTGTAGAGCATTTCATCGGCGATGCCACATAGGCAACTGAACATGTCATCCTGAAAGGAAGGAATTCATACATCACTGTAAAGTACAACACTAACAAAACAATCGACAACGATCAATAGAACGCTATTGATCAATTTCTCAATCTCATATTTCTAACGGCCGAAGCCAAAATCGTGTTCGATACCTTGTTGATGCGTGAGCTGTTAATGAGTTTACTGGTTGTGACAGATATCAAGTCAGATATGTCTTCGACTTGCAGAAGCTGTTCCACCAAAGTACCACTGCTTAATTCTGAAGCCGATTCTGGTGAATGATTTCTAAAAACATAAATTATATGTTATTATTACGGACACTATATATCGGATCTTCTAACGCCAATTTTCACATATAATAATATAATATCAGCCCACTCTCTCTGCATACTTTCAGAAAGATATAGAACAAAGATTTTTTTTAACAATTATCCCTTCGAGCAGATCAATAAAGAATCAAGGCTGACGCCTACACATTGAAAAATAGGAAGCCGTTATCGGCCTAGGTTTTCAAGTCGGAAGAATCTGGCAAACCCACGCAGTGGTGTTTTAAACTATCGTTCTGCAAGTTTCAACTTGCATCAACCCAGAGTGTTCTATTACAGAATTACTAAGCGGTACACAACAGGAAGTAACGCTTTTGATGATGTTGAAATAAACGAAAACAAATGCAGAGTGAAATAAAGGACACTGAACAATTTCATCTCAATCATAATGCCAGCACAATTCAAAATAAAGTACTTTTCAGTCACTCAATAATATTGCTTTCATCGGTTACACATACGTGCACAGTGAACTATGTGCAATACTCACAGTCGCAAATGGTTCTGGGAAGCAAGGTATGGATTGTAGCCATGTACTTGACTGGGATAGGACGTGAAGTCTTGATCCCTATAAAAATTGATTATGAAATATAAACTTCTTCGGATAAATATCAAACTACTCAAGGATGGTCGGGCACTTACCGAACAGAAAAGCGAGAATCCATCATTGTAGTAGCCGGCATGGAATTGGAAAAATTAATGCCCTGCGGTGTTTGTGATATTGAGGGTGATAGGTTATCAGACGGTGAATAAAATGGAACGAATGGATTGCCAGGATTGCCTGGTGACATATTCTCGTAAGACATTTGGTTTTCCCGTATGTTTTCTTCTTCAAACTCTTTGCCGGACATGATTCTATCAATCTCCTCGTCCGATATCTAAAATCAAAGAGCTAGGAGTTAGCGAAGGAAAATGGCGGCAAAAGGTTTTGACAATCTATAAATAACTAACACTTTGACCGAGTTTTTGTGCCAAGAATAGTTGGCGTTTAGGTCAATGATGCAATAAGATTTTGACATGAACTTTTCTATAGTGAGTGATGGGGTGACCTCACATACCACACTTTGTTGTTATATCACGTAAATGGCCATGTGAATATGCACAATGCATAGGAATAATACCATATGAAAACAGCTAAGCAATTAATCAAGTTAGCGATCAGACAATACATATAATATTTAATTATAATAGTAATAATAATAATAATAGCAGCTAGCTTATTTAAAAAATATACTTCTTTAGTCACGTTCCTAATTCAAAGCATTAAATGCCAATATCATCACGATCAGACATTTTTGACGGTTAGAACATTTAGAGAACATTTCACAATATACCGCCCAAGCACAACCACGAGGTTGTTCAGTCATAATTCGGATAAGAGATTTCATCATCCATATACCAATGCCGAAAACAGCTTGGCTTACACAAAATTACAGTCAAATTACCACGTTCAAGCATCGACTCACAAAGAAAACAATGACTAACAGTTGTTACTCATAGCTAAGGAATTTTTTTTTATGAGGAAACACTTTGAATCTATAATCCCTGGCTAAAGACTTGGAATATTACTCTCTTGGTAAATATTTACTGTTTGATATTCAAAAAATACAACAGCAAGAATAAAGTCAATGAAAAAAACAAGATCGCAGACTCTGAAACATCTGTATTCACCTGTACGGGTCCAATGCTTTTATTTCTGCCGCCAGGCATTCCGTCTTCTCGAATGGCTAAAATGAAGGCATACAGGTTCTAATTACATTATTATGTATTTGAAGGCACATTAGAGCTGTGAATTAAAAAAAAGATGAGGTGTACCTTTTCTGTTCATTCCCATTTGTAAGCATTTGAGCAGGCGACAAAATTGGCATCTGTTACGTTGCTTTCTTGACATGACGCAGTTTTTATTGCGCGTACAGCGATATATTCTTTTGTTACATATGCTGCGTTTGAAAAATCCTTTACAGCCTTCGCACGATATGATCCCGTAGTGAAGGCCGGTCGCTCGGTCACCGCAAATGAGGCAACTCTTCACCTCCTTACCGTCTTCAGCTGTAACAAATAAGATAAATTAATAAAGCATAACATCCCATGATCATGCTCGTAAATTTACGGAACTCCTCTCGCTCTTCTATCGAGAAATGAAACAACGAACCTTTGGTATTACTGTAAGAAGCATTGATATCGTCGTTACTCGACGGACCGTTGTTATTGGCCATTGACATAAAATTCGCATTCGCCATAATTCCCTGAATGTCCATCGGCGAGAACTGGGCCGTCGTCGGCAGGGCGTTTTCCCGGAAACGACCCACCGTCGAATTGTGGAAAAGTGGGGACAGAGAAAACTGGGACGTGGGTGGAGAACAGGGCTTTACCATACTGGCCATGCTCATGGCTCGGGCGTGGTCAACCAACGATAAACCACTGATGTTTTCCAAGCGACGCAAAGTTAGGTCTAAACTCATGACTGCGTTCGCTTTACAATTTCGGTAGAAGACAATTGAAATTGACAATTTACTGAAACTAGATCGAAACCTTCCGTTTATCCTAACTTTTTACAAGGTAGTTACAGACTAGCTGTAATCGGATAAAATAAAGGTCGGATTAGTTTACTATTGTAATATCTATATGTAAATGCTAAACACTACTGTACTCGACATTAAACTGGTAAGCACGTCAAGAGCGACACTCTGAAAGACAGTTAACGAGTATCAGATGGACGGTATAAAAAGCAGGAGGAAACGCTCTTCTTTCTTCCCTTTTCTACAATTCTGTGAAGCACAACCTTACAAGCCATTAACGTGGACGCCATCATCATTGTTCAAATTTCAACGATAGACAGAGAACAAAAAGAGGTGATTGAGCTAGAAATGGTGACGCAATTAAGAGTAATTAACAAATTTGCGTTCTATCTAACTTCACAGGTAAATCAGACAAAGGTGGGTGCGCGAAGCGGCAATTAAGTTTCATTGTTAAGTCCAATAATTGGAAATCGTCTTTTTTATCTTTAACTACGGCTTTCTTCTGGAGACCAGGGTACCATGGGATATTAACATTGCGTGGCACCCTGCAGCGATTTTTACAGCCTTACAAAATTACCGGAGGTCTCTGAACGAAAATATTACGCCCCTATCAAACACGCAGGACATTGCTCGCACCTTAAAGCGGAACTTAAAGGGAAAATATTTGGCATGGATATTGCAGTCATTTAGAAAGTTTGATCAGAATATCATAACGGCTGCGAAACCCACAGTTGGTATTCTATACGATGCCAACAAAGACGCGTGCAAGTCGAATCTATAACTAGTAGTAAACTACACTGAGCTGCGCTGCACTGTTTCCCAAAATGCCGCGCCTTCGGTACCAGTGAATCAACATTAGCTAGCGTGAATATATATATTTCTCAATACAATCCAGTTCTATATTCTAGTATCAATGACTGTCCTCTTCGCCAACACATACACGTAGAAACTAATTGTGCGATCTTAAACTATTCTGAATGAATAGCTTACACAAAGAACAGTTGACGGCATATAGTCACCACTTCCTCCACGAGCGCGGCGCATTCCGGTGCAAGAAAACACAGCAGTGGTGCTAATCGCGTTATATCATACAAGTACATCCCGATCGCTTTTAAGGTACAAACGAACTGGAGGTAAGTACTCTCCGAAGAACTACTGTAATCAATATGCTTATAGAGCTCAAAACATAAATCATGGATAATTCAAGAAATCAACACAAGAGACTTTGAACAAACACTTGCTCCCCGTTCATAACTTATTAATTCACGTCAATACAATACAGTAATTAGTTTCGACCGTAACTACGCTCTATTTTCGAAATATCTTTATCCCTCATATCTAGTAATCAACTAGCTGCCTTCTCATCGCTGCACTGCCACATACTGAATGAATGATCCATAGTAAAGGCAGAGTCCGAATACCAACAGTAAAAACACTATCAACGTACAGTGTCACAAAACGCGCTACCTATTTATTTCATCCAACCGTTCCTTGGCACTGGCGATAAAAACAAAAAGACTTGGAGACGGTTACTGTGATGTAGATTGTAGACAGTAGAACCAAAAGTATATTGAGAGCGAATAACAAAGCCACAAGTCCATTTCAAAAACTCCTGGGTATTCAGGTAACATGAAACATGAAAGCTAACTAAGAGTCGACGATGGTAGCTTCTGGATATCAAATTCCTTTCAGAGATGCACTCAACACAGTAAGCCGATACATCTATTTCAATATCAATCTTACGAACGATAACGCTTGGGAACAGGAAATAGGAAGTTGAAAAAAAGGAACTGTTGTCGGCATTAATACCGCTTACCGGCCACAGCCCTCGCATTAAGCTTAAAACCTTGAGGGGGAGCAGCGCTTAAGCAGGAACTTCGTTAAATATACTGCCTGTTGACTGCTACCTGGATTAGTAATGCAGCTATACAGAACCTGCTCTGGTTTTCTTATTCTATCTTGTCTCCCACGCATTTGCCTTGGGAAATAGAAATCATCAAGGATGCTCCGCTATCAAACACCTCTTTTCTAATTAACTTCAAATTCGTGACCATACGTTTATACAATACACACACTGCGCTAAACAGCCTTTCATTCCAAAATACATTCACCACAAGCTTTGCTCTGACCATGAGGAAACTTAGTGATTGAACCACACATCATTTCAGAATGAAAATAGATAAAAAAGAGAACGAACGTCGTGCAAGAGATACATGACTTCAGAACGTGATGTGACGCACTGATGGACGAGCAGAATAGGAAATAACAAAAAATAACCGTCCAACTCATTAGTCTCACATTTGAATACGTGTATGACACATACACGTGACGTCAGGAAGCACCAAACAGGTAAAAAGCTTCACCCATAAGAGAACGCAAAACGATGGGTGAATTACACATCGCCTAACTTAGGTGGTCTTCGAGCAAATGACGAATAACCATTGCGTGCAGGTTAAACAATAAATTCTCGTGCATTCAACGATGTTGAGTAAGAAGATTCCAGACATGACACACTTCCGCTACTCAAGCACTGGCCACTGAACAAAGCTATAGGCCACGTAAACGGAACGAAAGCCAAGCACTGTCTTCTATAATACAGTCACATTTATGACTATAAATCGAATATCCATAATACACACACACATATATATATATAGAAGGAACGAGAGGGAACAGACATGGAACGCTAATTAAGCGAAATGTTTTCAATTAATCAAACTGAATTAGAATTACGATTTTCAACGAAAACTTTCGAGCGTTTACGACAACTCCAATCAGTCTTAACCGAAATACGTGAAGAAGTGTTAACTACTGACAGATGATGACTGTATGCTAACTCTGATTGTATAGTCAGGGAATACTGTTACCACGAATGGACGCCAACCATGATTGATCAAAAAGCAGTGGCCTATTTGTCATTGATACTATATTCAACAGTTTTTGGAAGCCGTATGTAGTCCAACAGTCTGAATGAACATCACGTATTCGATATGACAACGGAAAATTAGGCGGCGCAGGACTTCCACGCTGTCACGATACCAAGCGGTCGAAAATAATAATTTTCATATTGAAATATTTCGTAATTTTATCAGAATACTGGAATGATGCTCCCCTTTCTGTGTAGTAAATTCTATAGTATCGAAGAAAAAATATCTGCTGTTTAGATTTGCTTTGTTATGTTTTAATTTTACAGCGATATTGCGCACAACCCATTATCAAGTGTCACATTTCGAACATATTAACATTGGATAGAAAACAGGTTAAGGGGATCCGCTTATTCATCCTCGATAAAGGATGACTCACAGATACGAAAGCATATGTTGTCGTACATTTCTGGTGGATTCTTACATCCACAAGCCTGTTTTTGTTTGATTCTCCTATTCCCTGATGACAATAATAATTCGTCTGCGCCGACATCAAAGGACCATCGAAAGATTACCCTACGTCAATGGTAATATAATTTGGTGTAAACTAAGTCAGAAATGGGGACTTTCTTGAACACTTCGTATGTTTACTGACGACCTTTTACAGTGAAACTCGGTGTTATCACAGACATAACAGTTAATACATATATGCATATAATAGTCGCACTTCATATGCTCGAGACAATACGACAAAAAGAGGGAGGCAGGAAGAGAAGGACTTAAAGTTGTTCGCTAATGTATTTAGGCGAACCTACATGACCTACTTTCCAAAATCGCTTGACGTAATGAAAACAGAGTACGAACTCGCTTCAACTCAACTCCGGAGCGGCGCACTGTCGGAGGTCGAGGGTGGACGGACATAAAATGTGTCTCGAAAGGTAAGAGAAGGTTAATATAACGCGAGGGCCAAAATATAAGAGCTAATTTCGTCCACAGAGTAGACAGGGAAGAATTTCCGGCATTTCGTAATCCCATAACAGCAGACAACGGCCAACACGACAGACGCTAGACAAGTTTCGTTACGTACATAATAAAGGCATATGGTGATAAATAAACGATCCAAAAGCATTGTTAATAGGAAGTGTATATTTTTTGAATCACGACTGATTTCTGCTATCTAACTGAAACACTAACGATTCTCAGCGTTACCAAACAAACATATCCTAGAGTCGTGACATATGAACTTCTAAATTTCATATAAAAAAACGACTCACAACCTGAACAATTGTACAGTATTAAGTACAGTATTAGGTCAAAAATTGTTAATACCAAAGTCCAAAACATTAGGATTTCTATCAAATGCTGGTCTTCGACATAGATCGATTTGTGTCGCGTTTCACGTAAGTTTGTCACGATGCAGAACTAGAAGATTATTATCAGTTCGGGTAAGAAGCGCGTGTCTTGGGAAACTAGGTCAAAACGCTTATTCTCGCTCGTTTGAATTAGGTCAACTGGATACAGTTGAGTTACTTGCTCGTCAGGGATTGAGTAAACAATGAAGAGGAATAAACCGACAGATAGATGGCGTTCTACTTTTCCCTTACGGACAAGTGTACGTGAATCTCGCAAACGCAAGGGCCCTATCACGGGACGCGACCGGTGATGAAATAAAATTAAAGAGGGCAACAGCTGAGACACTTTATTGAATCAAAAAGAGAGAAATATGGGAGGATCCTACAGTAGTGTCACCATTGTTATTTCTTTAATGGTACATACAATGTTCTGAATGTACTCTTAGCACACCTATTGGCGAGAATGAGAAAATGGCCGACCATCACGAAGGGTTTACACGAACTAAAGAGCCTCACCTTCGCAACCATAACCTACACCGAGAAATATGCATAAATACCCCCTCGATACATTGTAACATTTGAGGAAAAATCACATCTGAAATCACAAATACTCAATTAGAACTCGTTCGTCCTCGTTTAGTATTAGCAGGAAGTAACAAAAGTATTGAATCAACGAACACGCTTGCAGTAACGGAAGTTTGATGATACAAAGACAGATTATCTATTGATGTAAAGGAAGACAACATGTATTCATCGCTTCTTATTAATCCGGACTAGGTCTGAAAAATCACTGAACACTGAAGTTAAGAGACGGTAAGGTTAGCGTGAGCACATCTAAGGTCATAGTTCAACGCCAAAAATCTTTTGAACCACGACTATAACGACGGGAAAACATAGTCGGCTTTACACGGGCATCGCAGTAAGGGTTCTAGTAATGAAATGAAGCTGATTGATTTATGAGAAATATTTAAATTTAGTCGCCACGATTCATGTCACACTGTAACGAATAATAAAGGTGACGATTTTTAAACAGTTTTGAACCGAATTGTCCAATCATTACAGGGGTTTTCTACTCCGACTTTCTCAGTAAATCAAATGGCATTTACATCCATTGTAAGCAGCAAATACCGAGAACGTAATAGATCAACATAATCGCCTGGCTAGGGCGCGTCCGGCAGTATCGAAAACAGATAAATACGATCGTTCAAGTTTTCCGTGCACTTTTGATGCACGGCAAGAACATGGGCTAAATGCCTGTAGAGCTGCATGAGCATTCCGTACAGACGCTACTATTTCCTAACTTGAACGCAACGTTAAAACCTTTATTCACTCCGACACAATTTTTTTTAAAGACGGAGACCAATTCTGCTTCATCGGACGTGGCCTGGCAGTTTTCAAACCGCATAGGGAGCGTCAAGTCATATGTTACTTCTATTAGACGATTGTAACGTTTAGAACATGAGAAGGAGGAAGGAAATAATCATATAATGGTTAATATCAAGAAGTTTGTACAAAGGCAAATTGATCCCGAAAGCAAAGATATGTTCAGTCTATTCAGTTGACGAAATTAGCTATTATATATTATATTATCTTTCCTTAAATGAAAAAAATATATAATACACCTCGCTGTGATACCAGAAATCTAACATTCAAATTAAAATAAGTTCAATTAAAGTTTCCTGTGATCTGAAAAAAAAACGTTCAGCAGATGGTTTGGAAATGCCTGCACCCAATTTGACTTCAAGCCAAAAAGGAAGTGCTGTCTTCGAACATTGAATCAACAGCGACCATGTGGGCATTCAATAACAACAAATATTAAACATATTTGATTAGAAGACAATGCTGAAAATTTTCACGTTACTTTAGTAACCAAATTTTCATTTACAGTAATATTGAACAGTAATATTGAACTGGTAACTTCAAATGCAATACCCACTTCAAACCACATACTGAGTTAAAACAAATATTTAAGTTACATATAGAACTAGATATACTCAGACTGGCTTAGTTGTCAAATCCATGTTTCTAGTATCACAAGCAACAATGATCTATAGTTAACCTTAAACACCTGTTACTACTTTCTCCACCACAAGTTAAGTATCCTAGAATCTAGTAAAAGTAAAAATGATATAAAGCAGCCTTTCAAATTTCTGTTCCACCAGACAGACAGCAACATGTTTTATTAGGACTAAACTAGGACTACTTTCCACTTGAACTATTAAAAATAACTTCGGATCATCTGTATCCTATGATACGAATACAGGATTAGGTACAGTCAGCTTTGAACAGTCCTAACTGCTACCTAAATCTAAAATACTTTCAATTTATCAAATAGAATGGACTTATAGACAGGAAATGAACATGAAACCACATCTACATATATATAGGCATATGTATGGGCATTAATACCATATGCTGGACCCAAGCATAAGAAACGTCTTACAATTAGCCTTTCACTTTAATATTCACTTCGCCCCTCTTTGAAAACAACAACAGCTTTCAACACGCACTACAAATACCGTGAGCAGTTCTACAACATATAGATGCGCCACATACTTTTTATCTGGTTGATAAATATTTGCTGTTGAATTGCATTCTGATATGTCAAGGCTTTACCATCAAACAAGGGAGATCAATTTTATTGAGTTAATAATTAAACCATTCTCAAACCAATGAACCTCAAAACAAGCCATTGGTGGTTAGTGAGCATACTACAAGTATCCATACCCACACGTTGATAAGGTGCCATAAAGTTTATATTACCGTATTTACACGCTCCATCAAAATAGTATGGAGGCTTTGATAAAATACAATAAAGTTGAATGAGTTTACTATCAATTCTCTCTTTATCACTAAGATGATTGTTGGTTAGGTTAGAGAGTCATTGGATGGTGTGGTCAACAATCTATAAATTTTGAACAGCTATTGTCCACTGTTCAAGAAAAAATTGTTGGTTAAGTAGAAGTTTGTACGAAGTTCTCATTTCCGAAGAATAGAAAATAGAAAAGCCTGATCTTTTTGTTGGCATAAAGCTTGATATTCTTCAAACCAATTATTATACTTCTATTCAGTGACAGAAATACACAACAACTTTAGAATAACAAAGCGTTCAGTTGAACTTGCTGCCTTCCCACACAATATATGATACTAGCAGAATTACCCATTCAAAAACCTTCCTATGAAGATGTGCTGGGACAAATTTCATAGCTCTAGATCAAAGAGTGAGCGCATACATCAAGTACAGAAGACATAATATACTAGATACCAGGGAGAAACGGATTTTCCTGGACATTTCGAAGTAGAACACAGATTAATTCTCACAACTATTGTTAAACTCAATGAGTACAATCACTACCTCCACTCCAATGACGGGTCAAGTGGACATTTACTAGAAATCTATGTGAAATGTTTTCAACAAGGAAGTGCTATTCTACATAACCTGCTAAAAACACTTGCTGATATTTATAAATATTGTGTGACAAATTACCATGACACTCTGTCTAAACTATCTCATGACAATTACACCAAACTCGGTTCATTCTGAAATAAAAGAACTCAATTTACCTAGAATGTTGTCTTGGCCTGGTCGCATTCCGGGAGAGAGATGATTCATGCCAGAAGCGGGCATCATGCCATCAGATGTTGCTTGAGAGGACCAAGCTGCATAAACTGAAATGGAAAATTACCTGAATTAAGCTTTTTAACAGATGAGTAACAGCATGCATGCATCATATGTGCATAGTGGTGAGCCAAAAATGACATTTCCATTAGGCATTAAGCAATATGAGTGCGTGCCAAAAGAAATCAGTGACAAAAAAGAGAGGATGAGCAAGCAAGTTAAAACTCTTAAGAGCTGTTTATAGTAAATCTTTGCCAATGTGTTGCAGTAGAAAAATAGTCGTTCAGAGTTTAGACCATGAAATCATAAGGTTTTACTGAAATATATGCTTATATAGAGAGGTTCTCTGGTTTAAAAAAACACACCGTCACTTGACTCTTGAGGTATAGAAAAACTTTGTCCATACACCGCGATATCCATTATTATTTTTAATTGCTTTTCGATCACACAACAGCGTAGTGGAAGAACGTTTAGTGCATCGGTGAAGAATGTACTCGATATCGTCAAGTGGATGGGCAATGTCAACAGGATACTCGTAACTGATATTGCATTACAGCGAAAACAAGTCCCTAACAATTAATATATATGGTTTCTGGAAAAGATTCATAAACTTTTTAATATAAATATCACATTTCCATTTTCAGTATGTCAATTTATAAATAGAGGTTATTCCAGTATTATTCATTCTATCAAAATAATGTACATATTTTAATAGTGGTGAAACCCTTTCACCCTGAATATTGAAATTAAAGAAGAGAAATCTACTGTCTCCTTGCACTTGGTAATTATGTTAAGAGAATCATACTAGATAAAATGTAATCAATATAGCTAGAAACAATTCATTCCCACTGGAATAACAATTATAATTTCCTCTCTGCATAGGATTACAATGAGCAATTGTATAGAACAAAAGATACAGCAGTCACAGTTGTATACTACTGGTTAAGTATTTACTCCTACTACATGACACAATATTCTTTTATCATCAAGTGAATTGGAAATATATTGATAGCAAAATGAATCTTATTTATATTCATTCAAAACTTTTTAAATTCTACACATACAGAACAATGTACATAAAATTTGGGGGTGGGAAATTATTCACAAAAATACTTTACAAACAGGAGTCAGGAAGCTAAGGCTTGGTTCCAGTTTTATAAACTAAAAAAATTCTGTTTAACTTATATATCAAGTAAATAATTCAATTTCTAACATTAAAAATCTTAAACATATATATATGTATACTGAACATACATTGATGGTTTTCATTATGAATGGTATGTGATTATATTCAATAATAAAATGCGTTTACTACGATTAAGTGTTTACAAAAAGCGAGTATGTGATGGATTCGATTGAATTGAGCTATTATTGTAATCATATGTTTTATCCCAATCAAGGTTCTATTTAATTCTCTTCACAGCATTTTCTGACAGTGTTGAAGGGAAAAATTTCAACAAAATTTAACATGCTACAGTACTTTATGCTCGGAACAGACAGATAACTTTTAATTTAATATTGTGAAACTATAACTTGGCTAATTTAAAATAAATATGATAGGATCGCTCTGGTGCCGTGTAGTGCACGAGTACAAACCCAATACCCACCAGTTCAATTCACGCCAAATGCGATGAATCGATATTGAATAAATATAACTCGAGCTCCAGTATAGTAAATCGGTATACAAATATTGTTCAACAATATGAATATACAATCTTGGACGATTACTCAAACAGACTTTTATATGTAGATCTTGTATATAGAGCCATACCTATATATTTTATTTCAAAACCTAGACTACGACAGTTGGTTCAAATTGACTGCCCTTTATCATGAGTTGTCTGAATTAACTGTGTACTTATTCTAATAACTTACTGTGACCATAAACAATAAGAGTATTTCTACTTAGACAAGTCAGAGATTTGAAATAACTGTGATGACCCAAAAATATTTCTGATTTGTATACGTAGCTATAGGACTTAGTATAGTAACTACATGTCCTATGTCTTTCTCTGGATGACAATAACTAAAAACCTAAGGACCAGATACAAAATCAAGATCTGAAGTTGACAACCAAAACTAGGAACATTGTTAACGAATAGCTATGAATATCTATATATAACAGTTGAATTTTCACAACGAGCCAATAACAACAAACATTGGAGCGTGGAACTAAAAATAAACATACTACAGAGCACTTTGCCAAAATTTAATAAAGTATATATTAAAATCATTTATATGGAGTTGCATATTAGAAAACCTGGGTTGTTTTTCTCTCTTTTTAACAGTAAACAATGTAGAGCTAGAGAATTTGCTCGTTAGCTTGAAAAGACAAAAACTGAAATGACGTAATGAAGGCGAGAGGTCACGTTCTGACCTTTGACATTGATCATATACCGCTTTGAGAAATGATTCTTATATCTGGAGTAAACGTATGTGGAGTGAAAGCTGAAATTTCACAAATATTAATCCCTAATTGTATTTCACTGAAAGGCTATTTTTTTATTTGAAACGTCATTAACTAAACTTGCTGAGTTTGTTAACATAACGTCACGAACTAAATTTGCGGAGTTTGTCAATGTTAACGACACTCGGATCCTCCCACTGCCAGTACACTGAACGTATTTTGGAAATGCATTTTGTGTTCATCTGACAACACCGCAAACCCGGCTATAAATTCAAAAATCAAAATAAATACCTCAATTTTTCACTCACGACTCTATGATTTGTTTTCCAAATATACAGTACAACATTAACCGCTAATACTGCGATCAAAAACAAAAAAACCTTATTAATCTAGCTATGCTCGAGTGATATCAGTGAACGGATTCAAAGATATTTAATAATGTAGTAGCTGACAGTAGCTTGTCAACCGCACAACATTTGCAACAGTACTAAAATTATTGCACATAGTGCAACTATCATACATGAATACCAATTGTGCGCAACACACAATGAATACAATTCATCTTCCTGAATTACAGGAAATTCAACTTTGATACAACTTCCATATTTCAACTCAATTTACGCCACGTGGCTGAATTCTCTATCTATTCAATAGTCAAATCAATTTACATTCATCTCTACATTTTATTCACATACAATGCAACACACTAAAAGACTGAATGACGTTCGGCAATGAGCCAAAGAGCCGCCAACTACATAAATGGTTAAGAAGTAACGAAATGATAAAAATCATGTACAAATTAAGTATATGTAGGAGTGATGATCACATCCATTGTTAGTATTTGTTCCCAGCACACATAGCATGGTGGTTGGGGTGCAGATTTTAATCGTCTATCGGCCTTCAACTATGAAAAAAAAACAAGTTTGATTAAATCGCTATCCGTTGGTTTGTAGATTAAAAATTGTATAATTCCATTATTATTAATTTTCTAAGTGTCTCACTGTAAGCAGATATGTCTATTTCATCAGGAAGTTCCGTGACGTTGACTTCGAACCGGTCTTGAACGTCGTTCAGGATTTTTGCGTCTGTTTCATCAGACACAAATGTTATCGCAAGACCCTTCGTTCCGAATCGCCCAGCACGAGCCACCTACAGGATTGGATTTTTCATTAGATGCTAGAACTACACAGAAAATTACTCTACGGTACTAAAGCCTCATAAGCCGGTAAGTTTTTATCGACACATATCATTAAGAATGTGAACAGCAATGGCTATAATAATCACAGGCTTGCTAATGAAATTATCAATTGAGTATACCCTATGCAGGTAGGTATCCGAGTCTTCAGGCATGTCATAATTAAACACAATGTTCACTCTTTCTATGTCCATACCACGACCAAAGAGATTTGTTGCCACCAAAATTCTCTTTTGAAAGTCCTGCAAGACGAAAAGGATTAAACCTATTTCTAATCACTCAACCTAAAAACCTTACTGGGTTTCCGGATGTTTACCTTGAAAAGTTGATATCTTTGCAAACGTTCCTCTTGATTCATAGCCCTATGGATGTCAATTGCAGGAAAATTCTGATCTTTTAGCAACTGCGCAAGGGCAATGCAACGTTGGACAGATTTCACAAAAATGACAACCTATACAAAATACTTGACGAATTAGTACGAGGATGTTAAACAGAAAAGCACATTGGGAACCGGTCATGCACCGACCTGATTAAATTCCAGGGCATCCAGCAGGTCAAATAACTTGCGGTTCTTTTCGTTGTCTCTCAGTTTGACGTAATGCTGCCTTAGGCCGTGGAGGGTTAACTTACCTTCGTCATCAACGTACACTTCCATTGGCTGTAACAGATCGAAACTTATATACCAGGCAAACACATGCTGATACTTAAAATTATTATAACTTATATAAGTATTAAAAATTATATTTTAGTTTGTATCTACAACAATCTAATGTTAGACTACTCTACACTGTTATACTGATGGTATTGTGGTAGCGCTAACAAATTCATTTTCGGTCAGGACAAAGCTCGTTCTATTGACAGACGGCCAATCGCAGAACTTCATTTCCTGGTCCAGAGACGAGATTGGAGTAGGTCGGATGACTTAGCAGAGCAGGCACTATTATGTTTAACTGTTGGTTGGGGGGTCTTCGCAGTATGACACTATTAATTTGGCATGAGGATCTGAATTCGCAGGAGATTTGGGTTTCAATGCAGGAGGTGATTTTGCATGGTATGTTTGATTAAGGGCTTGCTTAGGTCAGTAGGGGATGAAAGAACAAACTTTGGGAATGTTGATATAACGAACGTGACATAAGGCATCATATCAGGGTATGATGGACAATAATAAGACTACGAGACAGAAGAATGATGGCGGGCATGGGTTAATTACATCTTGCATAAACTTTTTGCAAACTGGACGAATTTCCTTGCTGAGAGTGGCACTGAACATCATCACTTGTTTTTCGTGCGGCGTCAAACGAAATATATCTTGGACGTCACGACGCATGTCTACGTAAAAGGAAATCACACAAATGTTACTTCAAAAGTCGATAAAACGAAACACAGCGACAATTTATATCACACTATTCTCACCTAGCTGTTCCAGCATTTTGTCACATTCGTCCAAAATGAAATGCTTCACATTTTTAAGGGACAGAGATTTATTTCTTATCAGCGCCAGCAAACGGCCAGGTGTACCAACAACTATGTGTGGGCAGTTGTTCTTCAGTGTGTTCTGGTCCTTAGTGATAGGGAGACCTCCGAAAAATACTCCAACCTAATAAAATGTAACAAAAAATTATAATACGGCTCAGTTCATCAATCGTTGAATTTGCTTTACCTTGATGGTCGGCATGTATTTGGAAAAGCGTTCGTATTCCTTACTAATCTGGAATGCCAGTTCTCTCGTATGACACATTACAAGGACAGAAACCTGTAAACGTACATAAGGATACTATTGTCAGATATGCATTCATTAAACCTGAATGATAATCCTAGTGGCGTTGATCACTAATAGCACATCAGGACAGTGTTGACTCTAACAGTTGATCAGCTATCAGTTCAGCAAAGCGTGAGCAAATACAGTAGAAGCTTGTCGAACTGAGTTACTTGGCCCCAGCAAACTCCCCATTAATATTAAAATAAATGTTTGTACAGCTCGAAAGTTTTGCGTGGTCTCTTCGGCTTTGAACTTGCAAACTTTTACTATATGTACTAAATATATAATTTAATCCGTGTATAGAAGTTCATTTTGACCGGGAAATAGATATTGACAACATCCCCTTTTCAATAAATCAAGTGCGATGACATAAATATTTCAAAAGGCTTATTTGCAAATCTACACAAGAGATAATCAAAGTAGTTTCAGTCTCTTTTACCTGTCCATCAACCGGTTCAAGTTGTTGCAAAGTCGCTAGAACAAAGACCGCAGTTTTACCCATGCCAGACTTTGCCTGACAGACGACATCCATACACAAAACAGCTTGGGGGATACATTCGTTTTGTACTGAAATGTGATAATATAAGATTAAACATCGGAATTGCTGAAGGATGGTAAATTACGTGATTTTGCCTTTTTTTATTATTTTTCTTACCTTCAGAAGGATGTTCAAAACCACAGTCAACTATTGCCCTCAGCAGCTCCGGTTTCAACAGAAAATCTCTGAAACCAGAGCTATGTATTGACACATAAGTTCCCTTGACATCCTTTTTTTGATCTTTAGCTTTATCCTGCCCCGACTCCGTAGTAGTCTCGTTATCTTCTTCTTCATAATCTAACAGTTCTTGTTCTTCGGTATCTGCCATATTTTACTGAGAATAAAATCATAACTCGATTACAAACTAACTACAAGAACATGAGAGCTTTGATTATAATCGAAATATGGCGGCGAGAATTCACTTCCAATTCCAGTATTTCACTACGGGATCATGCGTAAACTAACATACAAATGAAAAACTAACTTACCGTTTATTGATAGTTATCAGGAATCGAATGCACTAAGATAATGCAAATAATAAAATCACACCACGCGTTTTGAAAAGCGAATTTTAGCTGACACGTGATTCTACCTAGTCTATAACCAGACGTTGAAATAATCACGGAAAAGCGCGACCGGTTGTCGATAAAATTTCCTTGTGATGGCGCAAACAAGCTGTACAGTTATATACGTCTACTGGAAGCTTCTGGCTATTGTACAATTTATTGTACAGTACTGTGTTACAATATTTATTACAACGTCGAAGACTTGAAAGAAATAATATATGTAATAAAAATTAAACGGTTTATATAGGACGCCTTGAATATCTCCTGCTGACGATTATTGATATCCCGGCAATTACTATGCCTTTTACTTAGTACTAGAGGCGCTATAATCCGATGGACACAATTAAAAACCTACATCCAGACATCGACTTGACGAAACTTTATTATCAGTTTAACATATTTTCAATATCAGTCTGAGATAAATTTCGTTACTCACGAGTTACGAATTGCATATAAAAGGGATGCCTACAAAAATGCAATAACGAAGAAAGAAGAAAGCTGCAGGCCTCAATTTTCAAACATTTTTTTCTTGACATTGAAAAACGACGACTCTCGCATTGAGATCATCACGTAGACCTCATTTCTTGTATTAGCACCTTCAGTTTACTTCGGTGAAGACTAATTCATACCTTTGAAAAGAACGTTGTCATTTGTCATTACATTATTATCAGAAGAATAGTTCTTTGCGATATGCATAAGTTTATGCCCTCGAAGTTTCAAGTTATGAAATTATATATTCTGTTATCAGGTACCTGAAATATATATATCGAAGGTTTACAAGTGCGCCATGCAGTCTTATATTGCCATATTACTGGTGTGCTGTATTGTCGGTACGTTGGCACAACAACCAGTGTGTAAAGTAGCAGCCGTATGTACAGTGGGCGGTAAGACAAAGACATCCTTTAAACGGCTTCCTCTCAGAGATGATGATTTGGTACGTATAACATTTTCAATTCATACTAGTCTAGAAGCAGCAAATAATATTCCTGAATGTTAACTTTCGATTACAGCGTCCTGTCGTGAGGCCTACCATCGCGACCAGTGGTGGTAAGTATTAAGATATTATTCTTTCTTTAATGCTTATACAGTATATAACTATGACACGATTCAAATATCTTTATGTTTTTTAGGTGGACCAGCATCATCCAGTAAGTTACATTGAAACATGGGCCAAAGCCTTCTTGTTTAATAAACTCGAAAATTATTTGGAGAGACCAATTCTTGCCACTTAATCGACTTTTGCTGATTTTACTTTACTTTTACTTTTTAGACTGCAAAGATCCGGGCTGGTGGAATGGCGAAGGGGGATATCAGTATAAAGTAATCGGTGCCCTAGCCAGCTGGACTGCAGCTGCCCAACTGTGCGAACTTCATAGAGGAGGACTTCCAGAATACGGTCTGAAAGATCCGAAGTCTCGGAAGTAAATATTCGGCATTGATTGCATTGCGAACTATTATAGAAACGCGTCGAACAAATTATACCCAGTCCCTTTGCAACTTATCGATATATTTTTCAGTTATCTAATAGAATTCCTGAAAACTATGGGCAATAAATCAGGATTCTGGATCGCTCTTTCGGACATCGATGTCGAAGGAGAATGGAGGTGGACTAACGGACCGTTAATAAGTAACGAAGATAAAGAGAATTGGGGCCCCAATCAACCCGACAACTGGCAAGATCAGGATTGCGCTTGGATCTCAAGAGACATAGGTTACAAATGGGACGATGGTAAATGCGATGGTACATTCACGGTATTATGTGAAAGAATAATCTGAAAAATGAAGGAATCCCTTCAAGCTCAAGAATTACTTTCAGAGGAAATCCTTTATTCTAGTTAGAAATAACTCCCATGGAATCAATTTATAATATAACTATCTACTGCTGCATGTATATCTTATCATATTATTATATCGTGGAAAATAAAATAACTTCTGAAATGTACGTAAAATTTAATTGAATGAAGTATGTATAGTATTAGTATCAGGAATGTTATGAATTATTAGAAAGATGAGGGATGTATCACTGTATATGAATAACTGTTGCAGGTCCCCCATAATAATAATAAAATACTGGGAATGATTAGCATAAAGTTAACCGGGCCTATACAAATGATATTCCATTCGTTCCACTTCAGTTCGTTCTATCCTAATTTGATATCATCCATTTTATCTATGAACTTATAAACTTACACTTTAGAGGTCCTGATTAAAATTTAGATTAGGGAAGGAGGAAGGCACGAAACAACGATTAACACAAGTAATGGCCAATAGCTCTGCTAAAATTGTATATAAATTACTGCCTATCCAGAATGCATCTCAAGGGCACCAATCGCAGCTAAATCAATTAGGAACCCAATTTCACAGCATACATAGTCAGTTTAGGTAGTACAGTATATCAAATGAATTTAATATCGGAAATATAAACAGTTCAACCGTTAGGAATGCCCTTTTTGTTGTTGAGTATAACTAATAATGTATTTAAGGGATTGGTTAGAATAATAGAATCTATAAATTTTTCTTAACTAACGTTTTCGCGATGTTAAAGATAATGTTTCATTATTGTAATGGTCCTTGAAGATGCGGGGTCCTCTTCGTAACATAAAGACTAGTGCGATCAAGGAAATCGAATGATTGAAACATATTCCAGTCCAACCAAATCTTGTCGAACAGGTTTATATTCTGTTCAGCTTCATTGTAAATTTAAAAAAGCAAAAAAATAGTACGGAAATTATTTCTGACGCAAATGCGAAACGTCATTGACTTGTTATTATCTTGTACACATTAGCACGAAATGACATTCTCACCTTCACACTGGAGGGCAAATCATGTCGAGATTTTGGTAATCAGTATTACGATTAAATGTCATGCAATCAAAGAAGTAATCCTAGGACATAGATGCACTCCAGGCTAAATTAAACCTGGTGTTTTCGTATTATATACACACTGGCAAGACACGGAATCCGCTCCTATTGGTTCGTCCCACTGTAGCCACAAACAAAATGTGCTGAGATTTATTTTTTTACGAGCCTTATAGATTTTTATCACCAAAATTTTAATTCTATTTTAATTTTATAAGCCGCGCTTTATTGCTCGTAAACAACAAACAGGTCTATAGATTTGCAAACATCACCTTTTAAGGCGATTTATGACGCCAATAGAACATTTAAAATCAATAAAAATGTGATTGTATTCACATTTTATAAATTAAATTGAAATAAATTGAATCAAACTATCGAGAGAGTTTATCGAAAAAGGCAAGACAGGAAAGTTAAATTTCGAGCTGATCTTTCGACATAGCTCTGCAGCAGGCTTAATGCTTAGCAAGAGCAATTCTCTGTAGAAAATATCAAAGGTATACGTTGGAGGATTTTGATGAATTTAAATACAGTATCTCGATTTTAGTTGATATTTTACCATTTATTAATTCACCAGTTATTGTCGAGTTAGAGCAGTTCTGCCACCGTAGATTTCTAGTTCTATCAATAAATTTCATACCATTATGATTCCGTTTCCTCACTGTTCTCAGTAAAAGTATGCAGCTACTTGTCGTAATCCTGTCATTCGCCTTACTTACAATACCTCCTCTAGCATCATGCGACTGCATGGTAGCAGCATCGTGTGAATATCCAGGAGGATCGACCAGTTATGAATACAGACCATTGCCAACAAATGCTGATATCAAGGTGAGTAAACTACCATACATTGACTTACGAAAGGCATAAAGTTAACTCCAACGGCAACGATTTTTCATTTCAGAATTGGGGCAAATCGGAGCTGCCTAAAATACCCAGTAAGTATGCACCGAATATGCTGTGAATATTTTATTTCGAGATAAAATGTATTCATAACAAACATCTTTCATCATTTATAATGATTTTTATCTTTTTCAGCAAAACCCAAACCAATAGTCCGTAAGTGCCATGAAATTCTCTTTATGTAAGCTATGTTTAGATTACGGTTTTTACACATTTTGGCTGATCAACAGGATGTGGTGACCCAGGCTGGTTCACAGGAGAAGGTGACTTTCAGTACAAAATATTCGATGCTGAAACAGACTGGTTTACTGCACGGCAATTTTGTAATCTACACGATGCAGAAGTTCCATATAAAGGAGTCAAAGATCAAAAATCGCTAAAGTAAGATTCATTTCTATTTAGAATATGATGCAACTAAGACAGTTCGCATATACCACAACAAGAAAACCATTGAAGCAGCACTTTTTTGTACTTTCTTTTTAAATTGTACCACCTAGTTGAAAATGAAAACTTACTCTGAAATACAAAAGAAAATACAAATTTGAACAGATAATTCCAGATATTGTCTCTATTACATTGTATATGTTATATATAATTTAGTAATAAAATATAGCAGACTATTTCAGTTTACACAAAATCATACCCCACTTCTTGCGATTGTAGAGTTTTGACTTTCTTGCGATTGTAGAGTTTTGACTGACTTCCTACGACAACATGGATCGATTAAAGGATACTGGATCGGTATGACAGATGTTGAGAAAGAGGGAAGTTGGAAATGAATTGACGATAGTTCGGTTACAGGTTCAATGAAGTAAACTGGGCAGATAAGCAACCAGACAACAAAGACTCGAGACAACACTGCGGATGGATTTCACGTGATATGAATTACAAATGGGATGACGGTGACTGTTCTGTCATGTTTAATGTTCTTTGCGAAAGAAAAATTTGAACAAGCAAAAATATAATCGTGTACACGTCTACGTTGTCATGCACTTTTTCGCAATTGTTCTTTCAAAACTAGTTGAATCCGAAAGAAAAAAGTAACTCAGAAGAAAGGGTGAGGCATTGAACGGTTGCTTTATTACATATGCTTGTGTAATGGGTGGGTAGAGATAGCTCAAATCGAACAATAGTCCATTCCTCTGGATTTTTTGAACAAGTCGGTCAACATATTCATAGAATACACAGCCACAATTTCATCTAATCAGGTACTTTCTAGTGGTAATAGGATTCACACCCGGAAATCAGTCTAGTTTAGTCAGTGGTTGGTAACAGCCACAATTAAAGTTATTACACCCGCTTCTTCACAATACAATCAGTATGTACTACACAACTGCCAAGCCGTAATCATGATATTCATATAGGGAGACTCAATAAATAATAACGACAAGTATTCCGAAGCGTTATTCAACAATAAAAACTGCCACAGGCTTGTAAAATACCTTCCTTATATTATCACATAATATATTGTTTATAATTCTTATCAATTAACCCTTTGTATCAGTAGTTAGGCGCCAATTTGATCACGGCTACAAAGTATAGGCTTTAGAAACTGATGTGACTCCAGTTGCGATACCAACTCTCGATAGAAGCGAAAGAAAACAAATCGATATATTTTGGAAAGCACGGACAATAAAACCATAGTTCTCCCGTTTTACGGTCATGAAGAGAGAGAAAAAACAGCGACACTTAGTGCGGGTGGGTAACGGCGACACTTAAGTAACTAGAATTGTGCTACAATTATGGAGAACCGTCATTAGAACTCCCGGTACTGGTACTGCTGGTACTACGGGTTTTAATATTGTTCGTATTTACTGACTGCACAGAACGTAAGAATCGGATTTACAACTGCCTGAAGTGAAGTTCAGTACGTCTTCGCTGTTGCTTCTAGTGCCTCTAGCGGTATTTACAGACATTCAAAATGGCGAACACGACAACTAGCACCATTTTTGTATATTCGGGATTGCGGGTTTAGTCAGCGGTTTGTGCAACTAGCAAGTTTTACAGATACNGTAGTGATAATGTGACAACTTTACAATTGACAATAATGGGAGTTCTGCATAATTGTCTCCGCTGTTGCTTCTAGTGCCTCTAGCGGTATTTACAGACATTCAAAATGGCGAACACGACAACTAGCACCATTTTTGTATATTCGGGATTGCGGGTTTAGTCAGCGGTTTGTGCAACTAGCAAGTTTTGCAGATACTGCATGCGCTAACACAGCATTCAATTCCTATTTGATATCGGAATTGTACCTGATTGCTATTGATATCAGAATTGCACTTGATCGCCGTTTCGTGAGTTGAATTTTCGAAATTACGTTTCATTTTAATGGCGGCTCCTTGTCAGGCTGCTCTAGGATCCCGAGACTAGTCGTGATGCGAATGACGTCGTGATGCGCAAAAAACGTTTTTTAATTAAGGATGGTGGGAAGACATTTCACATGATTGACCCGTGTTTCTCAGGCATGCTTATTATCATTAAACCGAGAGAAGAAGTTTTCTCTTTCATTACACGGGTTAATTTTTACCTTCTAGTCGAATTGCCTTCTTCTTGAAGCAGGAAACAACGTGGTCGTCTTCTAAATCTCTGACAATTCAGTTACGTAGAGAATTTTGACATCGTGGTAACTTTGCTGGTTAGGGTGCTAGGTGTCGGTTAGGGCAGTGGTCCCCAACCTTTTTTTGAAGCGACCCCAATATTCAAAAAAGTCGAATTCTGTGACTACTCGCGACCCCATTTCTAATCGAGCGATATGTTCACGGGCGCAAAAAAGACGTACGATTAACGCCTACCTACCTGGTACGACGACGGCTT